>CM035786.1:50703822-50786322 GCA_020466265.1 Siphamia tubifer
TGCTCAGGGGCTGCAGCTGCCGCGTCTAGACCAGGACCTGGGATGAGGGGGTGGGGATGAGGGCCGGGGGTGGGGATGAGGGCCGGTCCTGGAGGTCTTGGCAGAAGCTGGTCTGGACCTGGAGCGGGCGGTGAGGACAAAGGGCTACGAGGGAGGGGGAAATGGGGGTTATGCGGGGGTGGCACCAGTGCTTGTGCAGGGTTTAGATGTGGAGGTCCCAGTGGCTGTGTGAGGTCCATGGATGGAGGTACTATTGTTTTTGTGTGGTCAACATGGGGGGGTCCCAAGGTGTGTGGCATGGGAAGAGGTCCCAGAGTCTGAGCAGGGGCTATTGTATGTGCAGGGGTTATAGGTGGAGGTCTTAAAGTGTGGGTAGCAGTTATTAGAGGTGGCCCCAGAGTCTGGGGGGGGGGCATGGGTGGAGGTCCGTGCTGATGCAGAGGGTCGATGTGATGGAAGGGCTGCTGGCGGTGAGTGAAGAGGCTCAGGGGAGGCTTTAACACTGGGGAGAGGTCAGAGATCAGAGGTTAGAGTTTCAGCAGAGCAGTACATTTAAATAGAAACTGTAACCTTTCAAATGGGGGTACGCGTACCCCTGAGTGTACATGGAGGTGCTGCAGGGGGTGCGTGAAGGTTTTCAAAATTCTTTTTAAAAACTACTTTAATTTCAGCACGAAAAGGTACTTTAAGTGAAGTCACCATCCATCTGATGTCTGAAGGTTAGACCACGTGAATGAAAAAACACTGATGTGTTTGAGATGTTGACCTTTAGTGTGACCTTGACCTTTGACCTTTATTGCTCAAAATGTAATGGGTTCTTCCTTGACCCATTGTGTATCATTCCTGAAAGCTTTATCAAAATCTGTTCAGAACTATTGTGTAATCCTGCAGACAGACAGACAGGCACAAACAGACAGATAACCAGACAGACAGATAAACAGACAGACAGGCACAGACAGACGGATAACCAGACAGACGGATAGCCAGACAGACGGATAACCAGACAGACGGATAACCAGACAGATGGATAACCAGACAGACAGATAGACAGACAGATAACCAGACAGACAGATAACCAGACAGACAGATAAACAACCAGACAGATAACCAGACAGACAGATAACCACACAGATAACCGGACAGACAGATAAGCAGACAGACAGATAAACAGACAGACAGATAACCAGACAGACAGATAACCAGACAGACAGATAACCAGACAGACAGATAACCAGACAGACAGATAACCAGACAGACAGATAACCAGACAGACAGATAACCAGACAGACAGATAACCAGACAGACAGATAACCAGACAGACAGATAACCAGACAGACAGATAAACAGACAGACAGATAAACAGACAGACAGATAAACAGACAGACAGATAAACAGACAGACATCTATTATTCAAACACTACCTTTTACGTCCACTTTTCAAATAATTACAGACTCTTGTCTTTGTATTTGTTCATATGTTTCCAGCGTGGTTTTACTAATGACTAATTCTACTTAATTAAAGGATGTGAGTGTTAACGCTGGTTCAACTGCACACTTCAGGAATATTCAAGGTAGAGGACCATTCCTTTAAAACAGTGTTTACATAAGAACTCTAAACTACTGAAGCCTTTGACTCTTTACTGAAACTGACTGATCAGGTCACACTGAATAACTGTGTGGAGAAGATTAACGTCTGTTGTTTTCAACTCATTGAAGTGACATTACATAATCTGGAAGGACATTTATGTTTGATGTCCTGAGGCAGGACAGATGTGAATACATGAACCACTGGAAGAAGAATCAGAGACAGAAGAGGTTCACACTCAAGTGGACCTCAGTGGGTTTAAAGTCAGATTAAAGTCAGATTAAAGTCACATTAAAGTCACGTTAAAATCAGATTAAAGTCACATTAAAGTCACATTAACGTCACATTAAAGTCACGTTAAAATCAGAATGAAGTCACATTAAAGTCAGATTAAAATCAGATTAAAGTCACATTAAAATCACATTAACGTAACATTAACATCAGAATAAAGTCACATAAAAGTCACATTAAAGTCACATTAAAATCAGATTAAAGTCAAACTAAAGTCACATTAACATAACATTAAAATCAGATTAAAGTCACATTAAAGTCACATTAACGTAACATTAAAATCAGATTAAAGTCAGATTAAAGTCAGATTAAAGTCACATTAAAGTCACATTAAAGTCACATTAAAATCAGATTAAAGTCACATAAAAATCACATTAAAATCACATTAAAGTCAGATTAAAATCACATTAAAGTCACATTAAAGTCACATTAATTTGTTTATATGTGTGTTTATATATGTGTTTATGTGTGTGTTTAAATGTGTGTTTAAATGTGTGTTTATGTGTGTGTTTATGTGTGTGTTTATGTGTGTGTTTATGTGTGTGTTTATATGTGTGTTTATATGTGTGTTTATATGTGTGTTTATATGTGTGTTTATATGTGTGTTTATATGTGTGTTTATATGTGTGTTTATATGTGTGTTTATATGTGTGTTTATATATGTGTTTATATGTGTGTTTATATGTGAGTTTATATATGTGTTTATATATGCCTATATATCTCTCCTTCAATGTGGTTCTTCTTTTCCCACTGGGTTTTGAAGTTTTTTCTTGCTGAGAAGGATGTTCTAAGGACAGGGGATGAACCACCCTGAACCACCTGAACCAGGTAAACCTCCTGAACCACCTGAACCACCTCAACGACCCTGACCACCCAGAACCACCTGAACTATGTAAACCACCCAGAACTACCTGAACCATCTGAACCATGTAAAGCACTCAGAACCACCTGAACCACCCTGAACCACCTGAACCAGCCTGCACCAGCCTGAACCACCTGAACCAGCCTGCACCAGCCTGAACCACCTGAAACAGCCTGCACCACTATGAACCACCTAAACCACATGAACCACTTAAACCTTCTGGACCACCTTAACCACCCTAAATCACCCTGAACCAGCCTGAACCACCGTGAACCACCTGAACTATCCTGGACCACCTGAACCACCCTGAACCAACCTTAACCAACCTGAACCACCCTAAACAACCCTGAACCACCTGAACCAACCTGAACCAACCTGAACCACCCTGAACCACCTGAACCACCTGAACCATGTAAAGCACCCAGAACCACCTGAACCACCCTGAACCACCTGAACCAGCCTGAACCACCCAGAACCACCCTGAACAACCCTGAACAACCTGAACCACCCTAAACCAGCTGACCATGGAAACCACCCTGAACCACCCTGAACTACAGTAAACCACCTGAACTACCTGAACCACCTGAACCAACCAAAACCACCCTGAACCACCTGAACCATCCTAAACCACCTCAACCTCCCTGAACCACCCTAAACCAGCTGAACCATGTAAAACCACCCTGAACCACCGAACCTCCTTGAACCACCTGAATCACCCTGAACCACCCTGAACCACCCTGAACCACCCTGAACCACCTGTACTACCTGAACCACAACTAAACCAGCTGAACCATGTTAACCACCCTGAACTACCCTAAACCACCTGAACCACCAAATACCCTGAACAACCTAAACCACCTGAACCACCTGAACCAACAAAAACAACACCTGAACAACCCTGAACCATCTGGACCACCCTGAACCACCCTGAACCACCTTAATCACCCTGAACCACCTGAACCATGTAATCCACCCTGAACCACTGGAAACAACCTGATCCACCTGAATAACTCTAAACCACCTGAACCACCTGATCCACCCTGAACCACCTGAGCCACTTAAACCTTCTGGACAACCTTAACCACCCTAAACCACCCTGAACTATCCTGAACCTCCTGAACCACCTGAACCACGTAAACCACCCTGAACCACCTGACCCACAAGAACCACCTGGACCACCCTGAACCACCTGAATCACCCTAAAACACCTAAACCAACCTGAACCACCTGAACCACCTTAAACAACCTGAACCACCTTAATCAACTAAATTACCCTGAACCTTCTGAACCACTTGAACCACCTGAACCACGTGAACCGTCTGCACCACCACTACGTGGACCACCCTGAACCACCCTAAACCACCCTGAACCACCTCAGCCCCCCTGAACCACCCTGAACCATGTAATCCACCCTGAACCACCTTAAACAACCTGAACCAACCTGAACCGCCTCAACCACCCTGAACAACCCTGAACAACCCTGAACCACCCTGAACCACCCTGAACCACCTCAACCACCCTGAACCACCTCAACCATGTAAACCACCCTGAACCACCTGAACCACCTTGAACCACCTTGAACCACCTGAATCACCTGAATCACCCTGAACCACCCTGAACCACCTGATCCACCTGAACCACCCTGAAAACCCTTAACCACGTAAACCACCGTGAACCACCTGAACCACGCTGAAACACCTGAACCATGTAAACCACCCTGAACCACCTGACCCACCAGAACCACCTGAACCACCCGGAACCACCTTAATCAACCTAAACCACCCTGAACTATCCTGAACCACCTGAACCACCTGAACCACCCTGAACCACATCAGCCACCCTGAACCACCTGAACTACCTGAACAACCCTGAACCACCTTAATAACCCTGAACCACCTGAACCATGTAATCCACCCTGAACCACCTAAACCAACCTGAACCACCCTGAACCACCTGAACCACCCGAACCACCCTAAACCACCTGAACCACCCTAAACCACCTCAGCCACGCTAAACCACCTGAACCATGTAATCCACCCTGAACCACCTTGAACAACCTGAACCATGGTGAACCACTTGAATCGCCCTGAACCACCCTGAACCATCTAAACCATCTGAACCACTTAAACCTTCTGGACCACCTTCATCACCCTAAACCACCCTGAACGATCCTGAACCAACTGTACCACGTAAACCACCCCGAACCACCTTGAACCAACTGAACCACCTGAACCACGTGAATCATCTGCACCACCCTGAACCACCTGGACCACACTGAACCACCTGAACTCCCTGGACCACCCTGATCTACCTTAATCACCCTGAACCACCTGAACCATGTAATCCACCCTGAACCACCTGAAAGAACCTGAACTACCCTGAATCACCTGAACCACCCTGAATCCCCTGAACCACGTAAACCACCGTGAACCACGCTGAAACACCTGAACCATGTAAACCACCCTGAACCACCTGACCCACCAGAACCACCTGAACCACCAGAACCACCTGAACCACCCTGAACCACCTTAATCACCCTAAACCACCCTGAACTATCCTGAACCACGTAAATCACCCTGAACCACCTGAACCACCTTGAACCAACTGAACCACCTGAATCACGTGAATCATCTGCAACACCTTGAACCACCTGAACCACCCTGAACCACCCTAAACCACCTGAACAACCCTGAACCACCTTAATCACCCTGAACCATGTAATCCACCCTGAACCACCTGAAACAACCTCAACCACCCTGAACCACCTGAACCACCTGAACCACCATGAACCACCTAAACCATCTGAACTACTTAAACCTTCTGGACTACCTTAATCAACCTAAAACACCCTGAACCACCTGAACCACATGAACCACCCTAAACCACCTGAACCACCATGAACAACCCTGAACCACCTTAAACCACCTGAACCACCCTGAACCATGTAATCCACCCTGAACTACCTGAAACAACCTGAACCACCTTGAACCACCCTAAACCAGCTGAACCATTTAAACCATCCTGAACCACCTGAACCACCATGAACAACCCTGAACCACCTTAAACCACCTGGACCACCTTAGCCACCCTGAACCAACTGAACCACGTGAATCATCTGCACCACCCTGAACCACCTGGACCACACAGAACCACCTGAACCACCCTGAACCACCTGAACAACCCTGAACCACCTCAGCTACCCTGAACCACCTGAACTACCTGAACAACCCTGAACCACCTGAACCATGTAATCCACCTGAAACAACCTGAACCATCCTGAACCACCTCAACCACCCTGAACCACCTGAACCACCTGAACCACCATGAACCACCTGAACCACCTGAACCACCATGAACCACCCTAAACCACCTGAACCACCATGAACAACCCTGAACCACCTTAAATCACCTGAACCACCCTGAACCATGTAATCCACCCTGAACTACCTGAAACAACCTGAACCACCTTGAACCACATGAACCACCCTAAACCAGCTGAACCATGTAAACCATCCTGAACCACCTGAACCACCATGAACAACCCTGAACCACCTTAAACCACCTGGACCACCTTAGCCACCCTGAACCACCTCAACCACCTCAACCACCCTGAATCCCCTGAACAACCATGACCCAACCTGAACCACCACTTAAACCTTCTGGACCACCTTAACCATCCTAAACCACGCTGAACCACCTGAAGAACCTAAACCACCCTCAACCACCCTGAACCACCTGAACCACCCTGAACCACCCTGAACCACCCTGAACCACGTGAATCACCTGTACCACCCTGAACCACCTGGACCACACTGAACCACCTGAACCACCCTGAACCACCTGAACAACCCTGAACCACCTCAGCTACCCTGAACCACCTGAACTACCTGAACAACCCTGAACCACCTGAACCATGTAATCCACCTGAAACAACCTGAACCATCCTGAACCACCTCAACCACCCTGAACCACCTGAACCACCTGAACCACCATGAACCACTTAAACCTTCTGGACAACCTTAATCAACCTAAAACACCCTGAACTATCCTGAAGCACCTGAACCACCTGAACCACTTAAACCTTCTGGACCACCTTAACCATCCTAAACCACGATGAACCCCCTTAAGAACCTAAACCACCCTGAACCACCTGAAAAACCTGAACCACTTAAACCTTCTGGACCACCTTAACCATCCTAAACCACGATGAACCCCCTTAAGAACCTAAACCACCCTGAACCACCTGAAAAACCTGAACCACCATGAACCACCTGAATCACCTTGAACCATCCTGAACCACCTGAACCATGTAAACCACCCTGAACCACATTGAACCACCTGATCCACCCAAGACCACCTGAACCACCTCAGCCACTTGGAACCACCTGAACCACCTGAACCACCTGAACCACGTAAACAACCCTGAACCACCTGAACCACGTAAAAAACCCTGAACCACCTGAACAACCTAAACCATGCTGAAACACCTAAACCACCTGAGTCAACCTGAAAAACCTTAACCACCTTAAATACCCTGAACCACCTGAACTATCTGAACCACCCTGAACCACCCTAAGCCACCTGAACCACCCTGAACCACTTTGAACAACCTGAACCAATCTGAACTACCTGAACCACCCTAAGCCACCTGAACCACCCTGGACCACCTAAGCCACCCTGAACCATCTGAACTACCTGAACCACCTGAACCACATGAACCACCCTGAACCACCTAGACCACATGAACCACCCTGAACCACCTAGACCACATGAACAACCCTAAACCACCTGAACCACCATGAACAACCCTGAACCACCTGAAACCACCTGAACCACCATTAACAACCCTGAACCACCTGAACCACCCTGAACCACCTGAATCACCCTAAAACACCTGAACCACGCTGAACCACCCTGAACCACCTGACAAACCTGAACCACCATGAACCACCTAAGCCACCTGAACCACTTAAACCAGGGGTGTCCAAACTTTTTGCAAAGAGGGCCAGATTTGGTGTGTTAAAAATGTAGGGGGGCCAACCTTGGCGGACGTTCTTTACATATAACCGCAATTAATTTAAATACATTTCAGCAAGCTGGTCTGTGTTTCACATTTGCTTTTTTGTATTTTAATTTCAGCTATCTTAAGCATATGTTTTGGTTCATTTGAAACATACATATCAAAATTCAATTGACATTGAAAATTGAAATTAAATATTGACTTAACTTCACTTTTTTTTTTAACACTTTAAATAACTTTTTTGTAACAGTTGAAGAGAAGTAATTGTACTCTTGGGTGCAAATTACATTTGAAACATAAAAAAAATATCTCACCATGGAGGTTTAATATTTACAGAATTTTTAAACACAATAACAGAGAAATTGTCATAACAAGTGCAGGGCTCATTTAAAATATGACAGGAACTATAAATGTTGATTGGCACACCTCTCTCTCGCTTGGCGACCCAGGGACAGGACCCGCGGTGGTGATGTGCACACTAGCGGCGCACTCTGATTCAGACTTAAGTCATTGAAAAATTATGACTTGTCCGCATTAGTGAAACTGAGATCTGGAGTGCAGAACAAAGGCCAGGTCTGGCTCAATGGCAGTAGTATTGATGCGCAAGATGTCTTGTAAGTGACAGTCTAATAGCCGTGTCCTCACATGGCTCTTATTTATTGCTGCTGTGAGATTAAGCTAGCTTCAAGATGTTTCAGTTTCTCTCTGCGTTCATTACCTGTGATCTTGTCATATGCGTCAGCATGTTTTGTTTGGTAATGTTGCTTCACATTGAACTCTTTAAAAACAGCCACTGTCTCTTTACAAATGAGGCAGACACAGTTGTTACGTATTTCAGTGAAGAAATAGTCCAATTTCCACCCATCCTTGAACCGTCGGCCCTCGCAGTCAACTTTCCTCCTTTTGTTAATTGCTGCCATTTTAGAAAATTGGGGGGCCTCACATATTAATTTGCTGTTCCTATTTGAGCCTCTAGATGGCAGCACTTAGAACACGCAGGTAATGCCCAATGTATTACGTAATTCTACACGTGGGCCAGGCGTTATTGATTTTATGACGGAGGCTGGGGGCCGGATGAAAATTGACCACGGGCCGCATTTGGCCCCCGGGCCGGACTTTGGACATGTCTGACTTAAACCTTCTGGACCATCTTAATCAACCTAAAACACCCTGAACTATCCTGAACCACATGAACCACCCTGAACCACCTAAACCACCTGAACCACCTGAGCCAACCTGAATCACCTTAACCACCTTAAATACCCTGAACCACCTGAACTATCTGAACCACCCTGAACCACCCTGGACCACCTAAGCCACCCTGAACCACCCTGAACGACGTAAACCACCCTAAACCAGCTCAACCATGTAAACCACCTGAACCACCATGAACAACCCTGAACCACCTAAACCACCTGAACTACCCTGAACCACCTTAAACCACCTGAACCACCATGAACAATCCTGAACCACGTAAACTACCCTAAGCCAGCTGAACCATGTAAACAACCCTGAACCACCTAAACCACCTGAACAACCCTGAACCACCTTAAACCACCTGAACCACCATGAACAACCCTGAACCACGTAAACCACCCTAAACCAGCTGAACCATGTAAACCACCCTGAACCACCTGAACCACCATGAACCAGCTGAACCATGTAAACCACCCTGAACCACCATGAACCACCATGAACAACCCTGAACCACCTGAACCACCCTGAACCACCATGAACCACCTAAGCCACCCTGAACCACTTAAACCTTCTGGACCATCTTAATCAACCTAAAACACCCTGAACTATCCCAAACCACGTAACCACCCTGAACCACCTAAACCACCTGAACCACTTAAACCTTCTGGACCACCTTAATCAACCTAAATCACCCTGAACTATCCTGAACCACCTGGGCCACATGAACCACCCTGAACCACCTGAACTACCCTGAACCCCCCTAAACCACCATGAACAACACTGAACCACCTGAACCACCTGAACCATGTAATCCACCCTGAACTACCTGAAACAACCTGAACCACCTTGAACCACATGAACCACCCTAAACCAGCTGAACCATGTAAACCATCCTGAACCACCTGAACCACCTCAACCACCCTGAATCCCCTGAACAACCATGACCCAACCTGAACCACCTGAACCACTTAAACCTTCTGGACCACCTTAACCATCCTAAACCACGCTGAACCACCTTAAGAACCTAAACCACCCTGAACCACCTGAAAAACCTGAACCACCTGAACCACCTGAATCACCTTGAACCATCCTGAATCACCTGAACCATGTAAACCACCCTGAACCACGGTGAACCACCTGATCCACCCAAGACCACCTGAACCACCTCAGCCACTTGGAACCACCTGACCTACCTGAACCACCTGAACCACGCTGAACCACCTGAACCACGCTGAACCACCTGAATCACCATAAAAAAAAACCTGAACCACGCTGAACCACCTGAACCCCCATGAACAACCCTGAACAACCTGAACCGCCATGAAACACCTGAACCACGTAAACCACCCTGAACCACCTGACCCACCAGAACCACGCTGAACCACGCTGAACCACCCTGAACCACCCTAAAACACCCTGAACCACCTGAACCACTCTGAACCATATGAATCACCCTGAACCCGCTGAACCACCTGAACCACCTGAACCACGTAAAAAACCCTGAACCACCTGAACCACCTGAACCACGTAAACAACCCTGAACCAACCTGAATCACCTTAACCACCTTATATACCCTGAACCACCTGAACTATCTGAACCACCTTGAACCACCCTGAACCACTTTGAACAACCTGAACCACCTGAACCACCCTGGACCACCTAAGCCACCCTGAACCATCTTAACTACCTGAACCACCTCAACCAACTTGAACCACCTCAACCACATGAACCACCCTGAACCACCTGAACCACCTAGACCACATGAACCACCCTGAACCACCTGAACTACCATGAACAACCCTGAACCACCTAAACCACCTGAACTACCCTGAACCACCTTAAACCACCTAAACCACCATGAACAACCCTGAACCACCTGAACCACCCTGAACCACCTGAACCACCCTGAAACACCTGAACCACGCTGAACCACCTGAAGAACCTAAACCACCCTGAACCACCTGAAAAACCTGAACCACCTGAACCACCATGAACCACCTAAGCCACCTGAACCACTTAAACCTTCTGGACCACCTTAATCAACCTAAAACACCCTGAACTATCCTGAACCACCTTGAACCACATGAACCACCCTAAACCAGCTGAACCATGTAAACCATCCTGAACCACGTAAAAAACCCTGAACAACCTAAACTATGCTGAAACACCTAAACCACCTGAACCACCTGAGCCAACCTGAATCACCTTAACCACCTTAAATACCCTGAACCACCTGAACTATCTGAACCACCCTGAACCACCATGAACCACCTAAGCCACCCTGAACCACTTAAACCTTCTGGACCATCTTAATCAACCTAAAACACCCTGAACTATCCCGAACCACGTAACCACCCTGAACCACCTAAACCACCTGAACCACTTAAACCTTCTGGACCACCTTAATCAACCTAAATCACCCTGAACTATCCTGAACCACCTGGGCCACATGAACCACCCTGAACCACCTGAACTACCCTGAACCCCCCTAAACCACCATGAACAACACTGAACCACCTGAACCACCTGAACCATGTAATCCACCCTGAACTACCTGAAACAACCTGAACCACCTTGAACCACATGAACCACCCTAAACCAGCTGAACCATGTAAACCATCCTGAACCACCTGAACCACCTCAACCACCCTGAATCCCCTGAACAACCATGACCCAACCTGAACCACCTGAACCACTTAAACCTTCTGGACCACCTTAACCATCCTAAACCACGCTGAACCACCTTAAGAACCTAAACCACCCTGAACCACCTGAAAAACCTGAACCACCTGAATCACCTTGAACCATCCTGAATCACCTGAACCATGTAAACCACCCTGAACCACGGTGAACCACCTGATCCACCCAAGACCACCTGAACCACCTCAGCCACTTGGAACCACCTGACCTACCTGAACCACCTGAACCACGCTGAACCACCTGAACCACGCTGAACCACCTGAATCACCATAAAAAAAAACCTGAACCACGCTGAACCACCTGAACCCCCATGAACAACCCTGAACAACCTGAACCGCCATGAAACACCTGAACCACGTAAACCACCCTGAACCACCTGACCCACCAGAACCACGCTGAACCACGCTGAACCACCCTGAACCACCCTAAAACACCCTGAACCACCTGAACCACTCTGAACCATATGAATCACCCTGAACCCGCTGAACCACCTGAACCACGTAAAAAACCCTGAACCACCTGAACCACCTGAACCACCTGAACCACGTAAACAACCCTGAACCAACCTGAATCACCTTAACCACCTTATATACCCTGAACCACCTGAACTATCTGAACCACCTTGAACCACCCTGAACCACTTTGAACAACCTGAACCACCTGAACCACCCTGGACCACCTAAGCCACCCTGAACCATCTTAACTACCTGAACCACCTCAACCAACTTGAACCACCTCAACCACATGAACCACCCTGAACCACCTGAACCACCTAGACCACATGAACCACCCTGAACCACCTGAACTACCATGAACAACCCTGAACCACCTAAACCACCTGAACTACCCTGAACCACCTTAAACCACCTAAACCACCATGAACAACCCTGAACCACCTGAACCACCATGAACCACGCTGAACCACGCTGAACCACCCTGAACCACCCTAAAACACCCTGAACCACCTGAACCACTCTGAACCATATGAATCACCCTGAACCCGCTGAACCACCTGAACCACCTGAACCACGTAAAAAACCCTGAACCACCTGAACCACCTGAACCACGTAAACAACCCTGAACCAACCTGAATCACCTTAACCACCTTATATACCCTGAACCACCTGAACTATCTGAACCACCTTGAACCACCCTGAACCACTTTGAACAACCTGAACCACCTGAACCACCCTGGACCACCTAAGCCACCCTGAACCATCTTAACTACCTGAACCACCTCAACCAACTTGAACCACCTCAACCACATGAACCACCCTGAACCACCTGAACCACCTAGACCACATGAACCACCCTGAACCACCTGAACTACCATGAACAACCCTGAACCACCTAAACCACCTGAACTACCCTGAACCACCTTAAACCACCTAAACCACCATGAACAACCCTGAACCACCTGAACCACCCTGAACCACCTGAACCACCCTGAAACACCTGAACCACGCTGAACCACCTGAAGAACCTAAACCACCCTGAACCACCTGAAAAACCTGAACCACCTGAACCACCATGAACCACCTAAGCCACCTGAACCACTTAAACCTTCTGGACCACCTTAATCAACCTAAAACACCCTGAACTATCCTGAACCACCTTGAACCACATGAACCACCCTAAACCAGCTGAACCATGTAAACCATCCTGAACCACGTAAAAAACCCTGAACAACCTAAACTATGCTGAAACACCTAAACCACCTGAACCACCTGAGCCAACCTGAATCACCTTAACCACCTTAAATACCCTGAACCACCTGAACTATCTGAACCACCCTGAACCACCATGAACCACCTAAGCCACCCTGAACCACTTAAACCTTCTGGACCATCTTAATCAACCTAAAACACCCTGAACTATCCCGAACCACGTAACCACCCTGAACCACCTAAACCACCTGAACCACTTAAACCTTCTGGACCACCTTAATCAACCTAAATCACCCTGAACTATCCTGAACCACCTGGGCCACATGAACCACCCTGAACCACCTGAACTACCCTGAACCCCCCTAAACCACCATGAACAACACTGAACCACCTGAACCACCTGAACCATGTAATCCACCCTGAACTACCTGAAACAACCTGAACCACCTTGAACCACATGAACCACCCTAAACCAGCTGAACCATGTAAACCATCCTGAACCACCTGAACCACCTCAACCACCCTGAATCCCCTGAACAACCATGACCCAACCTGAACCACCTGAACCACTTAAACCTTCTGGACCACCTTAACCATCCTAAACCACGCTGAACCACCTTAAGAACCTAAACCACCCTGAACCACCTGAAAAACCTGAACCACCTGAATCACCTTGAACCATCCTGAATCACCTGAACCATGTAAACCACCCTGAACCACGGTGAACCACCTGATCCACCCAAGACCACCTGAACCACCTCAGCCACTTGGAACCACCTGACCTACCTGAACCACCTGAACCACGCTGAACCACCTGAACCACGCTGAACCACCTGAATCACCATAAAAAAAAACCTGAACCACGCTGAACCACCTGAACCCCCATGAACAACCCTGAACAACCTGAACCGCCATGAAACACCTGAACCACGTAAACCACCCTGAACCACCTGACCCACCAGAACCACGCTGAACCACGCTGAACCACCCTGAACCACCCTAAAACACCCTGAACCACCTGAACCACTCTGAACCATATGAATCACCCTGAACCCGCTGAACCACCTGAACCACGTAAAAAACCCTGAACCACCTGAACCACCTGAACCACCTGAACCACGTAAACAACCCTGAACCAACCTGAATCACCTTAACCACCTTATATACCCTGAACCACCTGAACTATCTGAACCACCTTGAACCACCCTGAACCACTTTGAACAACCTGAACCACCTGAACCACCCTGGACCACCTAAGCCACCCTGAACCATCTTAACTACCTGAACCACCTCAACCAACTTGAACCACCTCAACCACATGAACCACCCTGAACCACCTGAACCACCTAGACCACATGAACCACCCTGAACCACCTGAACTACCATGAACAACCCTGAACCACCTAAACCACCTGAACTACCCTGAACCACCTTAAACCACCTAAACCACCATGAACAACCCTGAACCACCTGAACCACCCTGAACCACCTGAACCACCCTGAAACACCTGAACCACGCTGAACCACCTGAAGAACCTAAACCACCCTGAACCACCTGAAAAACCTGAACCACCTGAACCACCATGAACCACCTAAGCCACCTGAACCACTTAAACCTTCTGGACCACCTTAATCAACCTAAAACACCCTGAACTATCCTGAACCACCTTGAACCACATGAACCACCCTAAACCAGCTGAACCATGTAAACCATCCTGAACCACGTAAAAAACCCTGAACAACCTAAACTATGCTGAAACACCTAAACCACCTGAACCACCTGAGCCAACCTGAATCACCTTAACCACCTTAAATACCCTGAACCACCTGAACTATCTGAACCACCCTGAACCACCCTAAGCCACCTGAACCACCCTGGACCACCTAAGCCACCCTGAACCATCTGAACTACCTGAACCACCCTGAACCACCTGAACTATCTGAACCACCCTGAACGACGTAAACCACCCTAAACCACCTCAACCATGTAAACCACCTGAACCACCATGAACAACCCTGAACCACGTAAACCACCCTAAACCAGCTAAACCATGTAAACAACCCTGAACCACCTAAACGACCCTGAACCACCTTAAACCACCTGAACCACCATGAACAACCCTGAACCACGTAAACCACCCTAAACCAGCTGAACCATGTAAACCACCCTGAACCACCTGAACCACCATCAACCACCATGAACCAGCTGAACCATGTAAACCACCCTGAACCACCTGAACCACCTGAACCACCATGAACCACCTAAGCCATCTGAACCACTTAAACCTTCTGGACCATCTTAATCAACCTAAAACACCCTGAACTATCCTGAACCACGTAACCACCCTGAACCACCTAAACCACCTGAACCACTTAAACCTTCTGGACCACCTTAATCAACCTAAAACACCCTGAACTATCCTGAACCACCTGGACCACATGAACCACCCTGAAGCACCTAAACCACCTGAACTACCCTGAACCCCCCTAAACCACCATGAACAACCCTGAACCACCTAAACCACCCTGAACCACCTGAACCATGTAATCCACCCTGAACTACCTGAAACAACCTGAACCACCCTAAACCAGCTGAAACATGTAAACCATCCTGAACCACCTTAGCCACCCTGAACCACCCTAAACCAGCTGAACCATGTAAACCATCCTGAACCACCTGAACCACCTCAACCACCCTGAATCCCCTGAACAACCATGACCCAACCTGAACCACCTGAACCACTTAAACCTTCTGGACCACCTTAACCATCCTAAACCACGCTGAACCACCTTAAGAACCTAACCCACCCTGAACCACCTGAAAAACCTGAACCACCATGAACCACCTGAATCACCTTGAACCATCCTGAACCACCTGAACCATGTAAACCACCCTGAACCACGGTGAACCACCTGATCCACCCAAGACCACCTGAACCACCTCAGCCACTTGGAACCACCTGAACTACCTGAACCACCTGAACCACGCTGAACCACCTGAATCACCATAAAAAAAAACCTGAACCACGCTGAACCACCTGAACCCCCCTGAACCACCCTAAACAACCCTAAACTACCTGAACCACGCTGAACCACCTGAACCACCCTGAACCACCAAAAACCACCCTGAACCACATGAATCACCCTGAACCACGCTGAACCCCCCTGAACCCCCCTGAACCACCCTGAACCACCCTAAACAACCCTGAAAAACCTGAACCACCTGAATCAGCAGAGGGGGAGACAGGTAGTGAGACCACTGGTAATGATGCAGAGGGCCCCCAGAGCCCCGAGGCCTAAGGCCAAGGTGGGCCCACCCGAACCCGACCGGCCCAGCCAGCACCAAAACCCCCAGAAGTCGCAGCGCTAGACCAGCACCCGGGCAGACGCCGTAGTCCCCCTTATCTCCCTCTCTCACCCCCTCATTCTCTTTCTCACCCTCTCTCTCCCCTTCTCTCTCTCTCACCCTCCCTGTCTCTCTTTCTCCTTCTCACCCATGTCACTTCTTGTCACTTTAAGATGTACTGGTATTTTAAAAAGAATGAAAATAAAAAATTAAATTTTACATTTCCAAAGCTGAAAACTGATTATGTGAAATCACCCACAAAACAACTGTGTTGAACATGGACAATAAAATATATTCTTTGTGTTTAGCACATTAATTATTTTTATCTGAGAATGTGTACTTTTTATCACATAGTTTGGACTAATTCTACAAAAAGGACAGAGGGGTGTTCACCTAGGGCACCACAATGACCAGAGCCGGCCCTGGCAGCACAATGGTGGTTGTATGGTGCACCTTCATGACATTATGATGATGACAGCAGAACATCCACCTCCCTCTGTGGGTTACATCTGCACATACCTCTGCTTACATTTCCTCCATCCATCCATAGCTGTGTGTATTAGGTCATTCATGCCGCTGACAGTCAGAGGGGACACCCTGCTAACCCGCGGTCCTTACCTGGTAAGCGGGTTAGATAATGGCTGCTGTCAGCGTAGTTGACGGGAGCTGAAGTCAAATGTCTGCAGTATTCTTCACTCTGGTAGTATCCCGCATCCCCGTTCTTCAGCTGCAGCGCCATCATCGCAGTCACATCCTTTGCCAACTTCTCGTTTCCAAAAAGCGGTCGGTGAGGCAGGATGACAGCCCCAGACACACGCCGATACACTGCTGCTCCCAGCGAAGGGGAGGTGTGCACACAGAGGCTGCACAACACACACTCTCGTCACACATTAAACACACTCACCTCAGCTGCTTCATGCACAGACGGAGCATTTCCGCATCAAATGGCGAAAAAGGACCGAATAGTTGGTTGTAAGTAGATAAATGTGCGGATAGTGGAAGCGCTCCCCTCTGTCCTGTTGGTACGGTCCAATTCCGAAGACACTGCTTTGCATGGGTGGTAATCATGACACACTGTATAAATATGTTACACCTCTGTGGTACCCTAACACTGACACTGGCACTAACACTGACACTGACACTAACACTAGCACTAACACTGACACTGGCACTAACACTGACACTGGCACTAACATTAAAACTGGCACTGGCACTAACACTGACACTGGCACTAACACTAACACTGGCACTAACACTGACACTAACACTAGCACTGGCACTAACACTGACACTGGCACTAACACTGGCACTAACACTAACACTGGCACTAACACTGACACTGGCACTAACACTGACACTGACAATAACACTAACACGAACACTGACACTAACACTGACACTGGCACTAACACTAACACTGACACTGGCACTAACACTGACACTGACAATAACACTAACACGAACACTGACACTAACACTGACACTAATACTGACACTGGTACTAACACTGACACTGGCACTAACACTAACACTGACACTGGCACTTACACTAAGACTGACACTGGCACTAACACTGACAATGGCACTGACACTGACACTGGCACTAACACTGACACTGGCACTGACACTGGCACTAACACTGACACTGGCACTAACATTAAAACTGGCACTGGCACTAACACTGACACTGGCACTAACACTAGCACTAACACTAACACTGACACTGGCACTAACACTGACACTGGCACTAACACTAACACTAACACTGGCACTAACACTGACACTGGCACTAACACTGACACTGGCACTAACACTGACACTGACAATAACACTAACACGAACAATGACACTAACACTGACACTGGCACTAACACTGACACTGACAATAACACTAACACAAACACTGACACTAACACTGACACTAACACTGACACTGGTACTAACACTGACACTGGCACTAACACTAACACTGACACTGGCACTAACACTGACACTGGCACTTACACTAAGACTGACACTGGCACTAACACTAACACAAAAACTGACACTAACACTGACACTGGCACTAACACTGACAATAACACTAACACAAACACTGGCACTAACACTGACACTGGCAGTAACACTGACACTGGCACTAACACTGATACTAACACTGACACTAACTCTGACACTGGCACTAACACTGGCACTAACACTGACACTAACACTAAAACTGGCACTGGCAGTAACACTGACACTGGCACTAACACTGACACTGACAATAACACTAACACGAACACTGACACTGGCACTAACACTGACACTGGCACTAACACTGACACTGGCAGTAACACTGACACTGGCACTAACACTAACACTAACACTGACAATATCACTGACACTGGCACTAACACTGACAATAACACGAACACTGACACTAACACTGGCACTAACACTGACACTGGCACTAACACTGACACTGGCACTAACAATAACACTGACACTGACAATAACACTAACACGAACACTGGCACTTACACTGACACTGGCACTAACAATAACACTGACACTGACAATAACACTGACACTGGCACTAACACTGACAATAACACTAACATGAACACTGACACTAACACTGACACTGGCACTAACACTGACACTAACACTGGCACTGACATTGGCACTAACAATAACACTGACACTGACAATAACACTGACACTGGCACTAACACTGACACTGACAATAACACGAACACTGACACTAACACTGACAGTGGCACTAACACTGACAATAACACTGACAATGGCACTAACACTGACACTGGCACTAACAATAACACTGACACTGACAATAACACTAACACTGACAATAACACTGAAACTGGCACTAACACTGACACTGAAAATAAAACTGACACTGGCACTAACACTGACAATAACACCGACACTGACAATAACACGAACACTGACACTAACACTAACAATAACACTGACACTGTCACTAACACTGACAATAACACTCACAATAACACTGACACTGGCACTAACACTGACATTAACACTGGAACTAACAATAACACTGACACTGGCACTAACAGTGACACTAACACTGACACTGGTACTAACACTGACACTGACAATAACACTGACACGAACACTGACAATAACACTGGAACTAACACTGACAATAACACTGACACTGGCACTAACAGTGACACTAACACTGACACTGGTACTAACACTGACACTGACAATAACACTGACACGAACACTGACAATAACACTGACACTAGCACAAACACTGACATTGGCACTAACACTGACACTAACACTGACACTGAAAATAAAACTGACACTGGCACTAACACTGACACTGACAATAACACTAACACGAACACTGACACTAACACTGACAATAACACTGACACTGGCACTAACACTGACACGAGCACGAACACTAACACTGACACTGGCACTAACACTGGCACTAACACTGGCACTAACACTGACACTGGCACTAACACTAACACTAACACTGACAATGACAATAACACTGGCACTAACACTGACAATAACACTGATACCGACAATAACACTGACACGGACACTGACACTGACACTGGCACTAACACTGACAATGACACTGACACTGGCACTAATACTGACAATAACTCTGACACTGACACTGACACTAACACTGACAATGACACTGACTCTAACACTGAGAACAACACTGGCACTAACACTGACACTAATACTGACAATAACACTGACAATAACACTGGCACTAACACTGACAATAACACTCACAATAACACTGACACTGGCACTAACACTGACAATAACACTGACACTGGCACTAACACTGACAATCACATTGACACTAAGACTGACACGAACACTGACAATAACACTGGAACTAACACTGACAATAACACTGACACTGGCACTAACAGTGACACTAACACTGACACTAGCACTAACACTGACACTGGCACTAACACTGACAATAACACTGACACTGGCACTAACACTGACAATAACACTGACACTGGCACTAACACTGACAATAACACTGACACTAACACTGACACTGGCACTAACACTGACAATAACACTGATACCGACAGTAACACTGACAATAACACCAACACTGACACGAACACTGACAAAAACACTAACACGAACACTGACACGAATACTGGAACTAACACTGACAATAACACTGACACTGGCACTAACAGTGACACTAACACTGACACTAACACTGACACTGACAATAACACTGACACTAACACTGACAATAACACTGACACTGGCACTAACACTGACACTAGCACGAACACTGACACTGGCACTAACACTGACACTAACACTGACACTAACACTGGCACTAACACTAACACTGACACTAACACTGGCACTAACACTGACACTAACACTGACACTGACAATAACACTGGCACTAACACTGACAATAACACTGATACTGACAATAACACTGACATGGACACTGACACTGGCACTAACACTAACAATGACACTGACACTGGCACTAATACTGACAATAACTCTGACACTGACACTAACACTAACAATGACACTGACTCTAACACTGAGAACAACACTGGCACTAACACTGACACTAATACTGACAATAACACTGACAATAACACTCACAATAACACTGACACTGGCACTAACACTGACAATAACACTGACAATAACACTCACAATAACACTGACACTGGCACTAACAGTGACACTAACACTGACACTAGCACTAACACTGACACTGGCACTAACACTGACAATAACACTGATACCGACAGTAACACTGACAATAACACCAACACTGACACGAACACTGACAATAACACCAACACTGACACGAACACTGACAAAAACACTAACACGAACACTGGAACTAACACTGACAATAACACTGACACTGGCACTAACAGTGACACTAACACTGACACTAGCACTAACACTGACACTAACACTGATACTAATACTGACACTGACAATAACACCAACACTGACACGAACACTGGCAATAACACCAACACTGACACGAACACTGACAAAAACACTAACACGAACACTGACACGAACACTGGAACTAACACTGACAATAACACTGACACTGGCACTAACAGTGACACTAACACTGACACTAGCACTAACACTGACACTAACACTGACACTGGTACTAATACTGACACTGACAATAACACTGACACTAACACTGACAATAACACTGACACTGGCACTAACACTGACAATAACACTGGCACTAACACTGACACTGGCACTGACACTAACACTGACACTAAGACTGACACGAACACTGACAATAACACTGGAACTAACACTGACAATAACACTGACACTGGCACTAACAGTGACACTAACACTGACACTAGCACTAACACTGACACTGGCACTAACACTGACAATAACACTGACACTGACAATAACACTAACACGAACACTGACACTGGCACTTACACTGACAATAACACTGACACGAGCACGAACACTAACACTGACACTGGCACTAACACTGACACTAACACTGACACTAACACTGACACTGACAATAACACTGCGACTGACAATAACACTGACAATAACACTGGCACTAACACTAACAATAACATTGATACCAACAATAACACTGACACTAACATGAACACTGACACGGACACTGACACTGGCACTAACACTGACAATGACACTGACACTGGCACTAATACTGACAATAACTCTGACACTGGCACTAACACTGACAATAACACTGCCAACAACACTGGCACTAACACTGACACTAATACTGACAATAACACTGACAATAACACTGACAATAACACCCACAATAACATTGACACTGGCACTAACACTGACAATAACACTCACAATAACACTGACACTGGCACTAACACTGACAATAACACTCACAATAACACTGACACTGGCACTAACACTGACAATAACACTGACACTGGCACTAACACTGACAATAACACTCACAATAACACTGACACTGGCACTAACACTGACAATAACACTGACACTGGCACTAACACTGACACTAACACCAACACTAACACTGACAATAACACTAACACGAACACTGACACTAACACTGACACTGGCACTAACACTGACACTGGCACTAACACTAACACTGACAATAACACAGACACTAACACTGACACTCGCACTAACAATAAAACTGACACTAAAGGCTCTAGCTCCATCAGACAGTAACCATGGTAACTAAAGGCTCTAGCTCCTACTGTAGTTTTACAAACCCTGGGAAATTTCAATAAACCTGCATTCTGAGAACGAAGGGTTCTATCGGGCTGGTACGGAACCAGATCATCTTTAAGATAAGAGGGGCCCATACCATTAACCGCTGACCCCAAACCCTAACCCATACCATTCATGGTTTTATATGTAAGGAGGGGTCATTTTTAGACAGAATATTCCTAATTTTAGCTAATGTTGCACAAGTGAAAGAAGGCTGTTCTGCATGTTTGGTTAATATACCCCTAACCCTTTGAATGAAAGATGTGGATCAAATAAAATTCCTAAATGTTTAACTGTGTCACTGGGTGTTCCACTTAAGTTGTCTACAGTAACTATCTGGTCAGTTAGGGAGTCTGTGGCATTTTTAGGACCAATTATAACGACTTCAGTTTTTTCAGGGTTCAATAAAAGATAATTGTCACTCATCCAAGTCTTTATGTCTTGGACACATGTACTTAGTTTATCTATTTGTCTGGTCTGACCAGGTTTAATCAATAAATATAGCTGTGTGTCATCTGCATAACAATGAAAATTAATGCCATGATTTCTAATGATGTTACCTAAAGGGAGCATATATAGTGTAAACAAAATAGGCCCAAGGACTGACCCTTGAGGAATGCCATAATTAACTCTGGAGGACTGCGATGATTGTTGATTAACGTTAACAAATTGGTAATGATTAGATTAATATGATTTGAAGCAGCAGAGGGCTGCTCCTCTAATACCTATATCACATTCTAATCTGTGCACTAAGATACTGTGGTCAATGGTGTCAAAGGCTGCACTAAGGTCTAATAACACCAGGACCGATATTAGTCCGATGTCAGCGGCTAATAATAAGCCATTAGTAACTTTAACTAACGCCGTTTCAGTGCTATGATGGGCACGAAAGCCAGACTGAAACTGTTCAAATAAACTATTATCCTGCAGATGCTGACACAGCTGTTTAACTATTACTCTTTCTAGAACTTTTCAGAGGAAGGGCAGATTAGATATAGACCTAGAATTGTCTAGAATGTCAGGATCTAAGGTAGGTTTTTTTCAGAATTGGCAGCAGCATATTTAAATGACTGCGGCACATATCCAGTAATTAATGGAGTGTTAATTATATTTAGGACAGTGCTAATAATTAGGGGCAGAATCTCTTTAAAGAGTTTAGTTGTAATTGGATCTAAGAGGCAGGTGATGATTTGGAAGACATGATAATAGATATGACATCAGTTTGGTCTACAGTTGATATTTTATTGTTAAAGAACTGCAGGAAATCATCAGAATGGATCGTGGATGGAATAACTGGTTCCATGGAGGTGTGTCTGTTTGTCAGTCTGGCTACAGTACTGAACAGGAATCTAGGATTATTCTGGTTTTCTTCTATTATAGTGAGTGTCAGCGTTGTACCATGGGGAGGATCATCTAATCTTAGTAGTTTTTAACTAAAGGAGGTGACTGTATCTAAAGTAGTTTGTAGTGTGAGCATGGTACTATCGACTAACTCATCACTTATACTGGGACTAAATGTGTCCTTTACATAATCACATGACATAGACACAAATAGTGACTGAATTAACTCTTTGTACTTTGAGACAGCACGGTCACATAGTATCCTTTTCATTTGTGTTTTAATCACTGAGGTGGAAATATCCTTAAGCATAAACTGAAAGGTCATTAAAAAGTTATCTGAGAGTATGGGATTATGGGTAAAAACAACCAGGTCACTCATTTCAGCAGCAAATGTTCAGATTAGATGGAGGGTGTGTCTGTGAATGTGGGTTGGTTTATGAACATTTTGGATAAAGCCTAATCCGTCTAATAGGTCACTAAATGCATTACTAAGAGAGTCAGTGTTGTTGTCAACATGTATGTTCAAATCACCAACTATTCTAATCCTATCCCAGTTCAATACTACACTGGATAGAAAGTCAGAGACTGATGAGATCCAAACTGTGAATAAGGACCAGGAGGGACATAAAGTAAGACAAAAAGGACTGGTTTTTGGTTTCTGCAGTTGGGGAAAGTAATAAAACTAGACTTTCAAAGGAGTGGTAAGTGGGATTAATTTTAGGATTAATTTTAGGACTAAAACCTAAACTGGAGTGAGATATTACTGCCACTCCTCCACCACCACCACTGGTTCTGGCTGTGTGATAGTTCACCTGGATTAATTTAATGGGACATATTCATCCTGCTGAAGCCAGGTTTGAGTCACAGCTAAAATATCAATCCATTGATCACCGATTAGATCATTGATTCATAGAGATTTGGGAGAAATTGACCTAATATTGATCAATCCACATTGGATAAAATTGTTAGGTGTTCTTTTAATCTGATTATTACTTAAAACTATTTTTATTAAATTATTTGATCTCACTCCTATAGGTTTAATAATATTAGGTTTATTATTAACTACACAGGGTTTATTATTAACTACACAGTGTTTATTATTAACTACACAGTGTTTATTATTAACTACACATGGTTTATTATTAACTACACAGTGTTTATTATTAACTACATAGGGTTTATTATTAACTACACAGTGTTTATTATTAACTACACATGGTTTATTATTAACTACACAGTGTTTATTATTAACTACACAGTGTTTATTATTAACTACACAGTGTTTATTATTAACTACACAGTGTTTATTATTAACTACATAGGGTTTATTATTAACTACACAGTGTTTATTATTAACTACACAGTGTTTATTATTAACTACACAGTGTTTATTATTAACTACACATGGTTTATTATTAACTACACATGGTTTATTATTAACTACACATGGTTTATTATTAACTACACAGTGTTTATTATTAACTACACATGGTTTATTATTAACTATACAGTGTTTATTATTAACTATACAGTGTTTCTTATTAACTACACAGGGTTTATTATTAACTACACAGTGTTTATTATTAACTACACAGTGTTTATTATTAACTACACAGGGTTTATTATTAACTACACAGTGTTTATTATTAACTACACAGTGTTTATTATTAACTACAAAGGGTTTATTATTAACTACACAGTGTTTATTATTAACTACACAGTGTTTATTATTAACTACACAGGGGATAGACACAGTTTTTCTATTACTTACTACATGCTGGGTTTGTGACAGCTCCGAGTGAAGTGTTTTACTCTACGACTCTGCACCTGGGCTCACAATGAATTGTCATATTGACAGGTTAAATTTGGCAGTGTAACCGTAAGAAAATACCAACAAAATGTCCATAACTTTCAGTATGCACTTTACACTAATGCAAAGACGAAACCATATATAGATACTTGATGGGGGGTCCTCCCCCAGAAATTTTTACAATTTTAGATGTCATTTCCTGCATTCTAGTGCATTTTAGGGTGCGCACACGCAGGGTTTTGTATTTTTCTTTGAATATGTCATATTTTACTTTGAGAGTTTGGTGACATTCTTAATTAAAATACCATGTAAATATGTAAATATCCACTCAACTGTTTTAATTGTTATTGTCAAGTTGTTATTTAGGGCGTGATAATATCCATGATAAATACTAGAAATGGCAAAGTCTAAATATCCTCTATTATTCAATAGTTATTGACATGTTCCTGTTTACAATGTGATGATGATAGTTACTCTGGACAACTTAAGTGTAACACCCAGTGCCACAGTTAAAAATTTTGGAGTTTTATTTGATCCAGATCTTTCATTTAAAATGCACATTAACCAAACTTGCAGAACAGCCTTCTTTCACCTGCGCAACATAGCCAAAATTAGGAATATTCTGTCTAAAACGACTGCAGAAAAAATAATTAATGCATTTGTTACATCAAGATTAGATTATTGTAACTCCTTACTTGCAGCGTGTCCTAAATATTCCCTAAAAAGCTTCAACTGGTTCAAAATGCAGCAGCAAGATTATTAACAGGATCAAATAGAAGAGAACACATCACGCCTGTGCTCCAAACCCTTCATTGGCTACCAGTTGAGTCTAGAATTGAATTTAAAATCCTCCTCCTTACATATAAAGCCATTAATGGTATGGGCCCCTCTTATCTTAAAGATGATCTGGTTCCATACCAACCCAATAGAACCCTTCGTTCTCAGAATGCAGGTTTATTGAAAGTTCCTAGGGTTTCTAAAAGTACAGTATTTAGTTATCAGGCCCCTGTCTTATGGAATCAGCTTCCCTTTAATATTAAAGACGCCGACACAGTCTCTACATTTAAAATTAGGCTTGAAACATTCCTGTTTGAGAAAGACTATGGTCAGGTTAGTTAAAAATTATGTGATGTATGAGTCACAGTTCAGTCTAGACTGACCTAGGAGTTAGAATGCTGGGGGAAGTACAGACACTGAGTTCTTTCTTCTCTTTCTCTCCCTCACACCTGTTTCTGTAATTTTTACAACCTATCTTTCATACCAAGTCTGTTCATGACTAGTCACCTGGTGTCCCCTTTCCCCCCTCCCCCCTGGGGGGAGTGGTGGCTCTCCTGACAGTGTCTGCACGGGAGCCATGGACGACAGGATCTGCAGTATCTCGCCTGTGCCGACCTGTGCCCCCGGACCACCGCCCCTGCCTGTCTGGACCAGCCCCCCTTCCTGCATTTATAAATGGACGTTCATCTATAGCCTGTCCGTCCATGGGAGTGGATCTGTCCTTCAATGTGGTTCTCCTCAACATTTCTTCTTTTTCCCACTGGGTTTTGAAGTTTTTTCTTGCAGAGAAGGAGGGTCTAAGGACAGGAGATGCCTGGGACTTTTCATGTATTTCTGTAGCTGATTGTGTTTTTGTAAAGCCCTCTGAGACGGCTTTGTTGTGATTTAGGGCTTTATAAATAAAATTTAATTGAATTGAATTGATGTCTTTGATAAATATACAAAATGTTAAGGTTTAAATTCTGTCAACTGGGCTGTTTATGTTTAAAATGTTTTATTAAGTCAACTGTCCTACTGAAGATACTGAAAATACCGATGATACTAAAAATACTGAAGATACTGAAAATACTGAAGATACTGATGATACTGAAAATACTGAAAATACTGAAAATACCGATGATACTAAAAATACTGAAGATACTGAAAATACTGAAGATGCTGAAGATACTGAAAATACAGATGATACTGAAAATACAGATGATACTGAAAATACTGATGATACTGAAAATACTGAAGATACTGATGATACTGAAAATACTGAAGATACTGAAGATACTGAAAATACCGATGATACTAAAAATACTGAAGATACTGAAAATACCGATGATACTAAAAATACTGAAGATACTGAAAATACTGAAGATGCTGAAGATACTGAAAATACAGATGATACTGAAAATACAGATGATACTGAAAATACTGAAGATACTGAAAATACAGATGATACTGAAAATACTGAAGATACTGATGATACTGAAAATACTGAAGATACTGAAAATACAGATGATACTGAAAATACTGAAGATACTGATGATACTGAAAATACTGAAGATACTGAAAATACTGAAGATACTGAAAATACAGATAAGGTTTAAGGTTTGGTTTATTGTCATTTGCATGAATACATGAAAATTAAATTTGTACACAGGACCAGCAGTGTGCGACCTAATATATAATAATTTAAACATATAAAAAGAATCCAGGGATTCCACTAAGAACAATAAAAACAACTTCAGTGCAGGATTAAAAACAGCATAAAAAAGAACAACATGTGCAGAACAAGACAGCTGATAAAAACAGTTGTGTCAGTGGTGCAGGGAGTTCATCAGCCTGACTGCCTCCGGGAAGAAGCTGCATTTCAGTCTGGTGGTCCTCGCTTTGATGCTCCGCAGCCTCTTACCCGAGGCGAGGGGATCAAACAGTCCGTGGGCGGGGTGGGAGGAGTCCTTCATGATACAGGCCGTCCTGCTCCTGCACCTGCTGATGTAAAGGTCCTCCATGGAGGGGAGGCTGCTGCCCAGGACCCCTTGTGCAGATCTTACCACCCTCTGCAGTGCCTTTCTGTCCGCAGCAGAGCAGCTCCCATACCAGGTGGTGATGGAGTAGGTTAGTGTGCACTCCACCGCACACCTGTAGAAGGCCGCCAACACTGCGGAGCTGACACCAGCCTGCTTTAGTTTACGGAGGAAATACATACGTTGGTTGGCCTTCCGTATGATAAATGATGTGTTTATTGTCCACCTGAAATCACTGGAAATGTGTAGTCCAAGATACTTTGTTGTTTGCACTATTTCCACCGGTGCTCCGTTAATAAGCAGGGGAGAGGGGGAGAGACTCCTCCTCCTGAAATCCACCACCAGCTCCTTCGTCTTCCCCACATTTAAGCACAGGTTATTCTCCCCACACCAGTCCGCCAGGTCCCTCACCTCCTGCCTGTATGATGACTCATCATTGCGGGATATCAAACCCACAATGACTGTGTCATCTGCAAATTTCACCATACAGCAGCCCGGTTGTTTGGCTGAACAGTCGTAGGTGAATAATGTATACAGCAGGGGGCTCAGGACACAACCCTGGGGGGAGCCAGTGTTGAGGATGATGGGGGAAGACGAGGAGCCCCTTATTCTGACAGTCTGTGACCGGTGTGTCAGAAAATCCCACACCCAATTACAGAGGGAAGGTGAGAGTCCCAGTGTCAGCAGTTTTTTGGCTAAAGTCTGCGGGATGATAGTATTAAAAGCAGAACTAAAGTCAAGGAAAAGGAGCCTAATATAGGAGTCCCCGCTTTCCAGATGAGTGAGCGCAGTGTGGAGGACTGTCGATACTGCATCAGATGTTGAGCGGTTCCTCCTATAGGCGTACTGATGTGGATCCACATCAATGTCAATGGTCTTCCTGATGTGGTCCATGACCAGCCTCTCAAAGCATTTCATGACTATTGGGGTTAGAGCCACAGGGCGATAGTGATTCATGCACCTGACTGCTGCACTTTTGGGTATGGGGATAATGATGGAAGTCTTAAGACACACCGGCACCACAGACTGGGAGAGTGAAATGTTAAAAATATCTGTCCAAACCTCAGTCAGCTCATGGGCACAGTCCTTAAAAACCCTACCAGGGATGTTATCTGGGCCCGCTGCTTTACGGGGGTTGACGCACTGTAGCGCCTTCTCCACTTCCTGAGTTGACACCCTGATGGGGGATTCACCTGGTGGAACAGTGAGTCTGGAGCCGGAAGAATAATTGGACGCTTCAAAGCGGCCATAGAAAGTATTCAGGGCATCAGGAAGAGACGAGTCCAGGGGGAACTCCGCATCTCTTTTACCATAACCCATGATGGTTTTAATGCTTTTCCACATGCTCCGGGGGTCGTTGCTGGAAAAATGACCCTGAATTCTCTCAGCATATTCCGCTTTTGCCTTTTTAATTCCAACCTTCAGATCCCTCCTTGCTGTTGTCAGTGCAGTTGTATTCCCTGATCTGAAGGCGACATCCCGTGCCCTCAGGAGAAGCCTCACCTCTCTGTTCCACCAGGGTTTCTGGGTGGGGCGGATGGTGATCCTTTTGGTGACTGTCACATCACCAATGCACTTGCTGATGTAGCTGCAGACAGCAGATGTATAGTCCTCCAGGTCCACCCTGCCCTCCCTGGTCGCAGCCTCTTTAAAAACCTGCCAGTGTGTTCTCTTGAAGCAGTCTTGGAGCATGGGACCAGCTGTATCAGATGATACTGAAAATACTGAAGATACTGATGATACTGAAAATACTGAAGATACTGATGATATTGAAAATACTGAAGATACTGAAAATACTGAAGATACTGATGATACTGAAAATACTGAAGATACTGATGATACTGAAAATACTGAAGATACTGATGATACTGAAAATACTGAAGATACTGAAAATACAGATGATACTGAAAATACTGAAGATACTGATGATACTGAAAATACTGAAGATACTGATGATACTGAAAATACTGAAGATACTGATGATACTGAAAATACTGAAGATACTGAAAATACAGATGATACTGAAAATACTGAAGATACTGATGATACTGAAAATACTGAAGATTCTGAAGATACTGAAGATGCTGAAAATACTGATGATACTGAAAATACTGAAGATACTGATGATACTGAAGATACTGAAGATGCTGAAAATACTGAAGATACTGAAAATACCGATGATACTGAAAAAACGATGATACTGAAGATACTGATGATACTGAAAATACCGATGATACTGAGAATACTGAAGATGCTGAAAATACTGAAGATACTGAAGATGCTGAAGATACTGATGATACTAAAGATACTGAAAATACTGAAGATACTGAAAATACCGATGATACTGAGAATACTGAAGATACAAATGATGCTGAAAATACTGAAGATACTGAAAATACAGATGATACTGAAAATACTGAAGATACTGATGATACTGAAAATACTGAAGATACTGATGATGCTGAAAATACCGATGATACTGAGAATACGGAAGGTGCTGAAGATACTGAAAATACTGAAGATACTGAAAATACCAATGATACTGAGAATACGGAAGATACTGATGATGCTGAAAATACTGAAGATACTGAAAATACCGATGATACTGAAAATACTGAAGATACTGATGATACTGAAAATACTGAAGATACTGAAGATGCTGAAGATACTGATGATACTAAAAATACTGAAAATACTGAAGATACTGAAAATACCGATGATACTGAGAATACTGAAGATGCTGATGATGCTAAAAATACTGAAGATACTGAAAATACCGATGATACTGAAAATACTGAAGATACTGATGATACTGAAAATACTGAAGATATTGAAAATACTGATGATACTGAAAATACTGAAGATACTGAAAATACTGAAAATACCGATGATACTGAAAAAACGATGATACTGAAGATACTGATGATACTGAAAATACCGATGATACTGAGAATACTGAAGATGCTGAAAATACTGAAGATACTGAAGATGCTGAAGATACTGATGATACTAAAGATACTGAAAATACTGAAGATACTGAAAATACCGATGATACTGAGAATACTGAAGATACTGATGATGCTGAAAATACTGAAAATACAGATGATACTGAAAATACTGAAGATACTGATGATACTGAAAATACTGAAGATACTGATGATACTGAAAATACCGATGATACTGAGAATACTGAAGGTGCTGAAGATACTGAAAATACTGAAGATACTGAAAATACCAATGATACTGAGAATACTGAAGATACTGATGATGCTGAAAATACCGATGATACTGAGAATACTGAAGATACAAATGATGCTGAAAATACTGAAGATACTGAAAATACAGATGATACTGAAAATACTGAAGATACTGATGATACTGAAAATACTGAAGATACTGATGATGCTGAAAATACCGATGATACTGAGAATACAGAAGGTGCTGAAGATACTGAAAATACTGAAGATACTGAAAATACCAATGATACTGAGAATACGGAAGATACTGATGATGCTGAAAATACTGAAGATACTGAAAATACCGATGATACTGAAAATACTGAAGATACTGATGATACTGAAAATACTGAAGATACTGAAGATGCTGAAGATACTGATGATACTAAAAATACTGAAAATACTGAAGATACTGAAAATACCGATGATACTGAGAATACTGAAGATACTGATGATGCTAAAAATACTGAAGATACTGAAAATACGGATGATACTGAAAATACTGAAGATACTGATGATACTGAAAATACTGAAGATATTGAAAATACTGATGATACTGAAAATACTGAAGATACTGAAAATACTGAAAATACCGATGATACTGAAAAAACGATGATACTGAAGATACTGATGATACTGAAAATACCGATGATACTGAGAATACTGAAGATGCTGAAAATACTGAAGATACTGAAGATGCTGAAGATACTGATGATACTAAAGATACTGAAAATACTGAAGATACTGAAAATACCGATGATACTGAGAATACTGAAGATACTGATGATGCTGAAAATACTGAAAATACAGATGATACTGAAAATACTGAAGATACTGATGATACTGAAAATACTGAAGATACTGATGATACTGAAAATACCGATGATACTGAGAATACTGAAGGTGCTGAAGATACTGAAAATACTGAAGATACTGATGATACTGAAAATACTGAAGATACTGAAAATACAGATGATACTGAAAATACTGAAGATACTGAAAATACAGATGATAATGAAAATACTGAAGATACTGAAAATACAGATGATACTGAAAATACTGATGATACTGAAAATACTGAAAATACTGAAAATACAGATGATACTGAAAATACTGAAGATACTGATGATACTGAAAATACTGAAGATACTAAAAATACAGATGATACTGAAAATACTGAAGAAACTGAAAATACAGATGACACTGGAAATACTGATGATACTGAAAATACTGAAGATACTGAAAATACAGATGACACTGAAAATACTGAAGATACTGATGATACTGAAAATACTGAAAATACTGATGATACTGAAAATACTGAAGATACTGATGATACTGAAAATACTGATGATACTGAAAATACTGAAGATACTGAAAATACTGATGATACTGAAAATACTGATGATACTGAAAATGCTGAAGATACTGAAAATACAGATGATACTGAAAATACTGAAGAAACTGAAAATACAGATGATACTGGAAATACTGATGATACTGTAAATACTGAAGATACTGAAAATACAGATGACACTGAAAATACTGAAGATACTGATGATACTGAAAATACTGAAAATACTGATGATACTGAAAATACTGAAGATACTGAAAATACTGATGATACTGAAAATACTGAAGATACTGAAAATACTGATGATACTGAAAATACTGAAGATACTGAAAATACTGATGATACTGAAAATACTGAAGATACTGAAAATACTGATGATACTGAAAATGCTGAAGATACTGAAAATACTGAAGTGGAGTTGTAGAGGCTGCACATTTAGAAAATATAACAATATTTAAAGACTGATATTTTTTCTTTTAAACTGTTCATTTTCTTCTGTTGTTCTTTGATAAAGATACCTTTTGATATTTGACATATAATTTGTAAATAATGTAAACATGGTTTAATTGTATTTGTTTGTTGCAGAGTCAAACTATTATTGACCGAGGAATGTTGTTTATAACCTTCCACCATTATGTTTTAGAAACTAACCCTCCAGGGTCAGTACTTGTCTAATGTGCTTCCATCTACTGGACTGAAGGTACATGACATTGTTTACACTTTACATGCAGAACTAGTCGGAATAATGTCTCTAATAATGAAGTAGGTATTATTGAGTCAGCCCAGACACTGGTGGACAGTGTTTAAAATGTGTCTCATGTCCACCTTACAGTCCCTGGGACAGTCAGACAGATCCAGTGTTGGGACATAGGGCTTTAGAAGGAGACAGTGTGTCCTTCAGTTCAGTTGTATGTTCCACAGGTGTGTTAATCATATAAATGTCCAGAGTAAAAACAACAACCTGTTTAGGTCGAGTCAATACCAACCACAACTATCTGGACATGTATGTGGACATGGAGGACATGAGCTGTTTATAGGACAACACTTTAAAACTATCACAGCATCCTCATGTTCTTTACACTTGTCTTACCTTGTCTTCTTCACTGCCTGTCCACTACTGTCCCTCTCTACCTGTCCTCTACTGTCCCTCTCTGCCTGTCCTCTACCGTCCCTCTCTGCCTGTGCTCCACTGTCCCTCTCTGTCTGTCCTACACTGTCCCTCTCTGTCTGTCCTCTACTGTTCCTCTCTGCCTGTCTTCCACTATCCCTCTCTGTCTGTCCTCTACTGTCCCTCTCTGTCTGTCCTCTACTGTCCCTCTCTGCCTGTCCTCTACTGTCCCTCTCTATTGTATTCTATTCTATTGCATTCTATTTTATACTATCAAGAGATCCACAATTATGGTGCTCAGTACCGATTGTTTAATTATTTATTTATTGAATCTCTTTTTCTTTTGTGCTGGTTTGGTTTTCTCCTCTTTTTTTCAATTTATTTATTTATTTATTTTTTATTGATGGACAGTTAATAGTTGGGAATAACACACCACCTTAAATCTTTAAGGTGGTGAAATTCTGTTAATTTCTGTCCCTGTTCGTCCTGTCCAGTCTTTGTTTCCCCCACACATCACTGAGGTGTAGCACTGCCCTCCCTGGCTTATAATAGAGAGTTCTAATAAAAGATGTCTGCTCAGCTTTCAGGGAGGACCGCTGATGGTCACACACATGCACTAAATATTTAAATATTTGGCTAAAAGACTAAAATATGCATTGATCTTATTAAATGTTGACTCCCTCTGTGGAGTTAAACAATGAGAACAAATGCAGACAAAAATAAGACATTGATTGACCACTTAACCACAGCGTCTGCACTTTTTCCTAAACTGTAGATAATGAACCATGTGTGAATGTAACATCAATCCAGGGGTGTTGTGGGGACCCAGGACAATCTAACGTCCCCTTTATTCACAACGTGACTCTAAACAAACATGAGTTGAAATGTAACAAAGTTTAGTGACGAAGAATCGAAGGCTTTGGCTCTTTTTAAGTTTCTGTAAACACTTCTGCTATTCATCATAATAAAGGCAATCTATTCATTATAATAAAGGCAATCTATTCATTATAATAAAGGCAATCTATTCATTATAATAAAGGCAATGTATTCATTAGAATAAAGGCAATCTATTCATTATAATAAAGGAAATCTATTTATTATAATAAAGGAAATCTATTCATTATAATAAAGGCAATCTATTCATTATAATGAAGGCAATCTATTCAACATAATAAAGGCAATGTATTCATTATAATAAAGGTGATCTACTCATTATAATAAAGGCAATCTATTCACGATAATAAAGGCAATCTATTCACGATAATAAAGGCATTCTAATCATTATAATAAAGGCAATCTAATCACTATAATAAAGGCAATTTATTCACTATAATGAAGCAATCTATTCATTATAATAAAGGCAATCTATTCACTATAATAAAGGCAATCTTTTCATTATAATAAAGGCAAACTATTCCTTAGAATAAAGGCAATCTATTCATGATAATAAAGGCAATCTATTCCCTATAATAAAGGCAATCTATTCCTTAGAATAAAGGGAATATATTCATTACAATAAAGGCTATCTATCCATTATAATAAAGGCAATCTATTCATTAGAATAAAGGCAATCTATTCCCTATAATAAAGGCAATCTATTCATTATTATAATAAAGGCAATCTAGTCATTATAATGAAGATAATCTATTCATTATAATAAGGGCAATCTAATCACTATAATAAAGGCAATCTTTTTATTATAATAAAGGAAATCTATTCCTTAGAATAAAGGGAATCTATTCATTACAATAAAGGCTATCTATCCATTATAATAAAGGCAATCTATTCCCTATAATAAAGGCAATCTATTCATTATAATAAAGGCAATCTATTCATTATAATAAAGGAAATCTATTCATTATAATAAAGGAAATCTATTCATAACCACATTAAAGATACTATAATAGACTGTTTACCCTCAGTGTTTTAATTGTACACTGCAGAGTGTTTGTCATTGTTGTCATCCTTTTCATTCTATAGTCTAAGTTGTAGTTTGATTTTTGTTTGTTTGTAGGTTTATGTGAGGACGAGCATTTACCATAGAGGAGAACAGATGTCAACACATGTTCTAACCCCAGGTACCGTCACCTTGACTTATTTAATAACCTCTTCATTTATTTTCCTACTACTTCTTCCTTTCACTTTCACTCTAATGAAGTCAAATAGTTGTTCAGACAGTACACACTGTTAATTTACTTAAAGTAAACCTAGACAGGAGGGTAAGTTAAGAGTTTAGCACTGGCTAGTAACACTAACCTGCCATATTCCATTACTGTTAAACCTTAGCCCTCTGCTGTCTTGTCCATCAGAACAGGTCAAAGGAGTCGAGTTTAGATTAAAAGCCTGCTTCAGTTGATCATATTTACATAAAGTTTTCCTCTAAGACATTTTTGCTTTAGGGTTAGGGTTCTCTGCTGGTTAGGGTTAGGGTTAGGGTTCTCTGCTGGTTAGGGTTAGGGTTAGGGTTCTCTGCTGGTTAGGGTTAGGGTTAGGGTTCTCTGCTGGTTAGGGTTAGGGTTAGGGTTCTCTGCTGGTTAATGCTCATGAATGTTTTTCTTTCTTCCCTCCTCTACAGGTGGAATGAGAGGCTCACTAATGACATGTACATCCCAGACATCCCTCGTGCTGCCAGTCTCTTTCTGTCGATCTGTCAAAGGCAGGAAGGCCAAGGAGGTAGGACAAAACAACTACTGACACAAAATGACATTCATGACCCCAAGGTTGGAACATATTTGATAGAAAACACAGGAGACCAAAGGGGTCAATGTGCAAAGGGTATTTCTTTTTCTTTTTACCAAATTAATTCTTACTAAATTAACCTCATTCCCAGAATGAAACACAAAGGAATCCCAAAAGTTTAAAGGAAAGACGGACCCAGGTATGTGGGTCAGGCTAAACCATGTCCAGAACTGTAGAAGCTGACCACACACCAATACCCCTGTCCTATTAAAACAACCTGGAATTAAACCTGTCAAAAGAAATAAACCCAAACAGGATGTCCAGACCCACTGGGTCAAACAGTAGAGAAAAACAAGTTAACAAAAGGCTAAAGCGCAGACAACCTGCATGTTGCAGCATAAACTACTGTTGAGCGCACGTCCTGGTGCGAACGCTCCTGGAACTGATCTACCATACCATACCATACAATACCATACTATACCATACCATACCGTACCGTACCGTACCATGCCATACCGTACCATACCATACCGTACCATACCATACCGTACCGCACCATACCGTACCGCACCATACCGTACCATACCGTACCGTACCATACCATACCGTACCGTACCATACCGTACCGTACCATACCGTACCGTACCGTACCATACCGTACTGTACCATACCGTACCGTACCATACCATACCGTACCCTACCATACCGTACCCTACCATACCGTACCCTACCATACCGTACCCTACCATACCGTACCGTACCATACCGTACTGTACCATACCGTACCATACCATACCGTACCCTACCATACCGTACCGTACCATACCGTACCATACCATACCGTACCGTACAATACCGTACTGTACCATACCATACCGTACCCTACCCTACCATACCGTACTGTACCCTACCATACCGTACTGTACCATACCGTACCATACCCTGCCACACCGTACCCTACCATACTGTACCATACCATACCGTACCCTACCATACCGTACTGTACCATACCGTACCGTACCCTACCATACCGTACCGTACCATACCGTACTGTACCATACCATACTGTACCGTACCATACCGTACCATACCATACCATACCGTACCATACCGTACCGTACCATACCATACCGTACCGTACCATACAATACCGTACCGTACCGTACCATACCATACCGTACCGTACCATACCATACCGTACCGTACCATACTGTACCGTACCATACCGTACCGTACCATACCATACCATACAATACCATACCGTACCGTACCGTACCGTACCTTACCATACCATACCGTACCATACCATACCGTACCATACCATACCGTACCGTACCGCACCACACCGTACCGTACCATACCATAAAATACCGTACCGCACCATACCGTACCGCACCATACCGTACCGCACCATACCGTACCGCACCATACCGTACCGCACCATACCATATAATACTGTACCATACCGTACCGTACCGTACTGTACCATACCATATAAAACCGTACCGCACCGTACCATACCATACCATACCATACCATATAATACTGTACCATACCATATAATATGGACCGTACCATACCGTACCGTACCGCACCAAACCATACCGTACCATACCATACAATACAATTCCGTACCATACCATACAATACCGTACCGTACCATACCATACCGTACCATACCATACAATACCGTACCGCACCGCACCATACCGTACCGTACCATACCATACAATACCGTACCGCACCATACCGTACCGTACCGCACCATACCGTACCGCACCATACCATACCGTACCATACCATATAATACTGTACCATACCGTACCGTACTGTACCATACCATATAAAACCGTACCACACCGTACCATACCATACCATACCATACCATACCATATAATACTGTACCATACCATATAATACTGTAACGTACCATACCGTACTGCACCAAACCATACCGTACCATACCATACAATACAATACCGTACCATACCATACAATACCGTACCGTACCATACCATACAATACCGTGCCGTACCGTACCGTACCATACTATACAATACCATACCATACCATACAATACCGTACCGTACTGTACCGTACCGTACCATACCATATAATACCGTACCGCACCGTACCATACCGTACCATACCATATAATACTGTACCATACCATATAATACTGTACCATACCATATAATACCATACCGTACCGTACCATACCGTACCAAACCATACCGTACCATACCATACAATACAATACCGTACCATACCACACAATACCGTACCGTGCCATACCGTACCGTACCGTACCATACAACACCATACCGTACCGTACCATACCATTTTATTTATAAAAGTGCTTTAAAACAGACACAGCTGAAACAAAGTGCTGGACACTTCAAAGCATAAAACATTAAACAGAGAAGGGGAACTGGGCAATAAAATTACTCTAAAAATACAATAAGTGCTAAAGCGACACAGATAAAAAAAATTAAATTCAAATTATCATACAATAAAAGAACTAAAGTCAATGAGCCTGTTATGTATCAAGACTTTGATTGTCTTGTCATGTTGTTTTTTGTTTGTCTTCCCTTGTTAGTGTCCGGGACTTTTATTTTGTTAAGTTGGTTCATGTTCATGATGTCTTGTTTTACTTCCTGTCACTGGTGTTTTCCCTCTGTAATTTGCTGTGATTGAGCCCACCTGTGTTCCCAGTATTTGAGTGTGGGTTGCTAGTTAGTCTGCTTCCATGTGTCTTCTCTGTCTTAGATACATCTGTGCATGAATGGTTTTGTCTGTTCTCTTTGCTCTTGTTACTGGACCTTGTGCCTGCCTCTGACCCTGTATGTGCCGTGTCCCTGTAGGATCTATTTATTGTACTGGACCTCTATTTTCCAACAGCACACTATTCAAAATGTCCTCTAACCTTTTGTGAAAATAAATTGTTCTTAAAATGTACTCTTGCTTCAGAGTCCTGCATCTGGGTCCATTTATGGTCTGAGTCCGTAACAGACCCGCTGAGTCAAAGGCTAGAGAGTAACAATGTCAGTGAAGGTGCCTGTCTGTCTGTCTGTCTGTCTGATATGTAAAGGCAGTTTATTCCACAGACTCGGTGCAGCAACAGAAAAGGCTCTTTCCCATCTGAGCTTCCGGTTAGAATGTTTTTATGACCAACAGTAACTGGTCACATGACCTGTCCGGGTGGGAGTGTCCTGATGAGAAGCTCAGAGAGGGATGGAGATCATTCAAAGATTTAAAAACAAATATATGAATTTAAAAGTGAATTCTAAAATGCACGGGTAACCAGTGGAGTGAGGCCAGTATGGACTGATGTGCCCCAGTTAAAGACGTGCAGCCACAATTGGAACCAACTGGAGACATGAGAGCAGTGACTGGCTGACTCCAATGTACAGTGTGTTACAGTAGTTCAGCCCAGATAATGAAGGCATGGAGTACTAATGTAATGTGAAAGTTTGGTAGAGTCGCATTTTACATGTAAAAGGCACCAATACTACCCCTTAAACCCCCAATACTACCCCTTAAACCCCAAATACTACCCCTTAAACCCCCAATACTACCCCTTAAACCCCAAATACTACCCCTTAAACCCCCAATACTACCCCTTAAACCCCAAATACTACCCCCTAAACCTCCAATACTACCCCCTAAACCTCCAATACTACCCCCTAAACCTCCAATACTACCCCCTAAACCTCCAATACTACCCCTTAAACCCCCAATACTACCCCTTAAACCCCCAATACTACCCCTTAAACCTCCAATACTATCCCTTAAACCTCCAATACTACCCCCTAAACCTCCAATACTACCCCCTAAACCTCCAATACTATCCCTTAAACCTCCAATACTACCACCTAAACCTCCAATACTACCCCCTAAACCTCCAATACTATCCCTTTAACCTCCAATACTACCCCTTAAACCCCCAATACTACCCCTTAAACCCCAAATACTAACAATACTACTAATAATAATTTGTAAAGTTGATCTGATGTCATCATCATGTCTTTTATTGGTGCTGATCAAATGATGGCTCCTCTACATTCTGTTTAACTTGTCATTCATTGTCTAGTGTTGCACCTCCTTCAGCTCCTCCGTTGACAGTTTTTATCTCTGCTCCTCCACCAACTGGTTAAAGTCCTCCTCAGTGATGACCTTTGACCTCTTTTCCCATATCACACAGATGCCTTTGGAAGGGCTCGCTGCTTTTAACTCATCCTTCTGCTTCAGTATTGTCCCCATGGTAGACAGTTTTATGACATATTCTTTTGTCTTATCACTGAACCATGTGACACTTTCATATTTTTTGATCATCTCCTGTTTCACTTCTTTACCTTTACCCTGTGATGAATGAGGGTCAAAGGTCAGCAAAAGCATCATGGGTAGCTCCCTAACCCTTTACCCTAACCCTGTGATGAATGAGGGTCAAAGGTCACCAAAAGCATCATGGGTAGCTCCCTCATAACCAATGGGATGATACGTACAGTACGTACATGACATATTTATGGACAGTCATGTTCTGTATTTATGTCTGGGAGGTTTCAGTTTCCTTTCATAAATACAAATTTCTTTCGTATTCAAAGGCGAAAAATTCAGGTAAACGTTTTTCGTTAGTTGGATTATTGGTTAGCTAGGTCTGTGGTAAGTAGAGGGAGGACTGCATAAAGATTGTCATGTAATTTGACTTTTTTACATTAAAATCTGCAGTTTTCATTATATATAGTTAATTCTGATCATATTTTACTGTAATTATTCTGTATGTAGAACCTGAATTAAATTAATTTTTACACCATTAATATCTTCTTTGTTATTCATAGTTTTGACCAGTTTGGACCCTTTGGTGGGCTGGATTTGGCCCCCGTGCCCTATGTTTGACACCTATGATCCAAATAAATGAATTGACCAGAAACTCAGGAAATTTCTGTGAGAAAAAATTTGTAATTTTTAAATGTGAAGGAATGTTGATTACTATGTGATTCGCCAACTGACTTTCTACGATGTGCTGGTGTATTTATAAACAATGGTTATTAGTGTATTTATAAACAATGGTTATGTCATGACCTCTGCTCCGGTGACCTTTCCCCCAGTCATCTCCATATCCACCTGGCCCCGCACTGCGCAGCTGCAAGGTGTCGTCTGCAACTATAAAAGCAGTGAGGCTTGCAGTTGCCAATGCGGGACCATTCTATGTTGTCACCTCCATAACCCGGACAGTTTCCCCATTTCCTCAGTCACCATAACCCGGACATTCATCATCACTTCTAAGCCCAGGTTTTGGTTTGGTTTTGTCTCTGTCTTGTCTTTATGTTTCTTAGTTTGTTATTAAATTATGGTTCAATGGTTAATGGTGTATTTATATACAATGGTTATTGGTGTATTTATATACAGTGGTTATTGGTGTATTTATATACAGTGGTTATTGGTGTATTTATATACAATGGTTATTGGTGTATTTATATACAATGGTTATTGGTGTATTTATATACAGTGGTTATTGGTGTATTTATATACGATGGTTATTGGTGTATTTATATACGATGGTTATTGGTGTATTATAGACAATGGTTATTGGTGTATTTATATACAATGGTTGTTGGTGTATTTATATACAGTGGTTATTGGTGTATTTATATACTATGATTATTGGTGTATTTATATACAGTGGTTATTGGTGTATTTATATACAGTGGTTATTGGTGTATTTATATACAGTGGTTATTGGTGTATTTATATACGATGGTTATTGGTGTATTTATATACGATGGTTATTGGTGTATTTATATACAATGGTTATTGGTGTATTTATATACAATGGTTATTGGTGTATTTATATACAATGGTTGTTGGTGTATTTATATACTATGATTATTGGTGTATTTATATACAGTGGTTATTGGTGTATTTATATACAATGGTTATTGGTGTATTTATATACAGTTTTTATTGGTGTATTTATATACAATGGTTATTGGTGTATTTATATACAGTTTTTATTGGTGTATTTATATACAATGGTTATTGGTGTATTTATATACGATGGTGTCATGGACTGACTTAGAGGACCTGTTTGTTGCCACCAGTTCTACTCAGTTAACCTGTTCACCTGCTCTCACTCACTCTGCTCATGGTGTTTTCCACCTGTCCCTCGTTAGGCTCCACTCTGGCTGTGCATTTAAACCCAGGTCTCACAGCAGCCAGTGTCAGTTCATCTGTGAAGTTAGACCGAATCCTATCTGTTGGAAATCCTGAAGACTGATCCCCCTGACTCTGAACCTCTGCCTGATTACTCTGCCCTGCTACCTGCTCCAACCCACCTCTGTGGACCACCAGATGCTGCCCTCCCAACTCCAGCCCCTGGGCCATCCACCAGCTCAGACACTTCACTTCCTTTCCCCTGAATTAAATAAAATCTATACTATTCATACATGCACTTGGGTCTCCCGTTCCATATTCTGACAAATGGTTGTTGGTGTATTTATATAAAATTGTTGTTGCAGGCGTGTTTGCTAATGCTGCAGGCGTGTTTGCTAACGCTGGCGCTGCAGGCGTGTTTGCTAACGCAGGCGCAGCAGGCGTGTTTGCTAACGCAGGCGCAGCAGGCGTGTTTGCTAACGCTGGCGCTGCAGGCGTGTTTGCTAACGCTGGCGCTGCAGGCGTGTTTGCTAACGCAGGCGCAGCAGGCGTGTTTGCTAACGCAGGCACAGCAGGCGTGTTTGCTAACGCAGGCGCAGCAGGCGTGTTTGCTAACGCTGGCGCTGCAGGCGTGTTTGCTAACACTGGCGCAGTAGGCGTGTTTGCTAACTCTGGCGCTGCTGGCGTGTTTGCTAACTCTGGCGCTGCTGGCGTGTTTGCTAACGCTGGCGCTGCTGGCGTGTTTGCTAGCGCTGCTGGCGTGTTTGCTAGCGCTGGCGTTGAACTATGGATAGTACTCAGTGTGTTAGTTTGTCTGGGTATATGTGTCGTAGGTGAATGGGAGCTGTGGTATCATCTTTGGTTCTGTTTAATTACTAATCACATAGGGTCACAGTGGTGGCAGAAAACATCAACAGAAACACTATCAGCTGTACAGACTTTTCCATTCATGTTACGCAGTGAAATAATACAATGGCCTTATTGTGTAAAGGGTTTTTTCTTACAGTAGGATGGATGAATAAACACTTTAACAGAAGTTCAGAAACAAAAGCTAGTGTTTGTTTTTAAAAAACAAAAGAACATTCAATCAGCAGTAAAAATTCTATGCTGCAGTATAATAATTCTTTATTTCAGTCTCAAAAAGAGGTCCATAAGAACAAATGGACAAATAATACAAATGGATGTCAGTTATTGTCCTCATAGTGGACACTTGTGTCTGACTCTACTGTGGAACCAAAACTCTTCTGATGTCATGAGTGTCATCATTAATGTACCAACATTTTAATGTTCAGTGTAGTTCATTATTTTAACACTTGTCCACAGAGGAACCTTAGACATCAATAAATGCAACTGGAAATGGAACCTTTGTGTGACCCAGTGGGCGGTACCATAAAACAGCAGTCACATGATCATGAACATAGTGTCTTTAAGTCAGTGTTTAGTGACAGGCGTGGAAAAGTGGTCTGAGGTTTGAGGTCTGATACGTGAAACAAACACACATAGATGTTTTTACTATGTCTGTGTGTGTGTGTGTGTGTGTGTGTGTGTGTGTGTGTGTATTTTCTGTGTGTATTTTCTGTGTGTGTATTTGCTGTGTGTGTATTTTCTGTTTGTGTCTGTGTGTGTGTATTTTCTGTATGTGTGTGTATATTTGCTGTGTGTGTATTTTCTGTTTGTGTCTGTGTGTGTGTACACACACACACACAGACAGAAAATACACACACACACACACATACAGAAAGTATGTGTGTGTGTGTGTGTATTTTCTGTCTGTGTGTGTGTGTGTCTGTGTGTGTGTGTGTATTTTCTGTATGTGTGTGTGTATTTTCTGTCTGTGTGTGTGTGTGTCTGTGTGTGTGTGTGTGTATTTTCTGTATGTGTGTGTGTATTTTCTGTATGTGTGTGTTTGTATTTTCTGTGTGTCTGTATTTTCTGTGTGTATTTTCGTGTGTCTGTGTCTGTCTTCTCTGTGTGTGTTAGTGTGTTTTCTGTGAGTGTGTGTTTTCTGTGTGTGTGAGTGTGTTTTCTGTGAGTGTGTGTTTTCTGTGTGTGTGAGTGTGTTTTCTGTGAGTGTGTGTTTTCTGTGTGTGTGTGTTTTCTGTGAGTGTGTGTGTGTGTGTTTTCTGTGAGTGTGTATGTGTGTGTTTTCTGTGAGTGTGTGTTTTCTGTGTGTGTGTGTTTTCTGTGAGTGTGTGTTTTCTGTGTGTATGTGTTTTCTGTGTGTGTTTTCTGTGAGTGTGTGTGTGTGTTTTCTGTGTGTGTGTTTTCTGTATGTGTGTGTGTGTGTGTGTGTGTGTGTGGGTGTATTTTCTGTATGTGTGTGTGTGTTTTCTGTGTGTGTGTGTTTTCTGTGTGTATTTTCTGTATGTGTGTGTGTATTTTCTGTATGTGTGTGTGTGTGTATTTTCTGTATGTGTGTGTGTATTTTCTGTATGTGTGTGTGTGTGTATTTTCTGTATGTGTGTGTGTGTGTATTTTCTGTGTGTGTGTGTGTGTATTTTCTGTGTGTGTGTGTTTTCTGTGTGTGTTTTCTGTGTGTGTTTTCTGTGAGTGTGTGTGTGTGTTTTCTGTGAGTGTGTGTGTGTGTTTTCTGTGAGTGTGTGTTTTCTGTGTGTGTGTTTTCTCTGTGTGTGTTTTCTGTGTGTGTTCTTTGTGTGTGTGCGTGTTTTCTGTGTGCGTGTATTTTCTGTATGTGTGTGTGTATTTTCTGAATGTGTGTGTGTGTCTGTCTTTTCTGTGTGTATTTTCGTGTGTCTATCTTTTCTGTGTGTGTGAGTGTGTGTTTTCTGTGTGTGTGTGACTTCTGTGTGTGTTTTCTGTGAGTGTGTGTGTGTGTGTTTTCTGCGGGTGTGTGTGTTTTCTGTGAGTGTGTGTGTGTGTATTTTCTGTGTGTGTATTTTCTGTTTGTGTCTGTGTGTGTGTATTTTCTGTATGTGTGTGTGTGTGTGTGTGTGTATTTTCTGTGTGTGTATTTTCTGTTTGTGTCTGTGTGTGTGTGTATTTTCTGTATGTGTATTTTCTGTCTGTGTATTTTCTGTCTGTGTGTGTGTGTCTGTGTGTGTGTGTGTATTTTCTGTATGTGTGTGTGTGTGTGTGTGTGTGTATTTTCTGTATGTGTGTGTTTGTATTTTCTGTGTGTCTGTATTTTCTGTGTGTATTTTCGTGTGTCTGTGTCTGTCTTTTCTGTGTGTGTGAGTGTGTTTTCTGTGTGTGTGAGTGTGTTTTCTGTGAGTGTGTGTTTTCTGTGTGTGTGAGTGTATTTTCTGTGAGTGTGTGTTTTCTGTGTGTGTGAGTGTGTTTTCTGTGAGTGTGTATGTGTGTGTTTTCTGTGAGTGTGTGTTTTCTGTGTGTGTGTGTTTTCTGTGTGTGTGTGTTTTCTGTGACTGTGTGTTTTCTGTGTGTATGTGTTTTCTGTGTGTGTTTTCTGTGAGTGTGTGTTTTCTGTGTGTGTATTCTGTGAGTGTGTGTGTGTTTTCTGTGAGTGTGTGTATTTTCTGTATGTGTGTGTGTGTGTGTGTGGGTGTATTTTCTGTATGTGTGTGTGTGTATTTTCTGTGTGTCTGTCTTTTCTGTGTGTGTGTGTGTTTACTGTGAGTGTGTGTTTTCTGTGTGTGTGTGTTTTCTGTGTGTATTTTCTGTATGTGTGTGTGTGTGTGTGTATATTCTGTATGTGTGTGTGTGTGTGTGTGTATTTTCTGTTTGTGTCTGTGTGTGTGTATTTTCTGTATGTGTGTGTGTTTGTGTATTTTCTGTGTGTGTGTTTGTATTTTCTGTATGTGTGTGTGTATTTTCTGTGTGTCTGTCTTTTCTGTGTGTGTGTGTTTTCTGTGTGTGTTTTCTGTGAGTGTGTGTTTTCTGTGTGTGTGTGTTTTCTGTGTGTGTTTTCTGTGAGTGTGTGTGTGTATTTTCTGTGAGCGTGTGTTTTCTGTGTGTGTGTATTTTCTGTATGTGTGTGTATTTTCTGTATGTGTGTGTGTATTTTCTGTATGTGTGTGTGTCTGTCTTTTCTGTGTGTGTGAGTGTGTGTTTTCTGTGTGTGTGTGACTTCTGTGTGTGTTTTCTGTGAGTGTGTGTGTGTGTTTTCTGTGAGTGTGTGTGTGTGTGTGTGTTTTTTTTTCTGTGTGTGTGTGAGTGTGTGTGTCTGTCTTTTCTGTGTGTGTGTCTGTTTTTTCTGTGTGTGTGAGTGTGTGTGTGTCTGTCTTTTCTGTGTGTGTGAGTGTGTGTGTCTTTCTTTTTTGTGTGTCTTTTCTGTGTGTGAGTGTGTATGTGTGTGTGTTTTCTGTGTGTGTGTGTCTGTTTTTTCTGTGTGTGTGTGAGTGTGTGTGTCTGTCTTTTCTGTGTGTGTGAGTGTGTCGTTTCTGTGTGTGAGTGTGTATTTTCTGTGTGTGTATTTTCTGTGTGTATTTTCTGTGTGTGTGTATTTTCTGTGTGTGTGTATTTTCTGTGTGTGTGTGTATTTTCTATGTGTGTGGGTGGGTGTATTTTCTGTGTTTGTGTGTGTGTATTTTATGTATGTGTGTGTGTGTGTATTTTCTGTGTGTCTGTCTTTTCTGTGTGTGTGTTTTCTGTGAGTGTGTGTTTTCTGTGTGTGTGTGTTTTCTGTGTGTGTGTGTGTGTGTGTGTGTTTTCTGTGTGTGTGTGTTTTCTGTGAGTGTGTGTTTTCTGTGTGTGTGTGTTTTCTGTGTGTGTTTTCTGTGAGTGTGTGTGTGTTTTCTGTGAGTGTGTGTTTTCTGTGTGTGTGTGTGTGTTTTCTCTGTGTGTCTTTTCTGTGTGTGTGAGTGTGTGTTTTCTGTGAGTGTGTGTTTGTGTGTTTTCTGTGTGTGTATTTTCTGTGTGTATTTTCTGTGTGTGTGTGTGTCCGTGTGTATTTTCTGTGTGTGTGTGTGTGTGTGTGTATTTTCTGTGTGGGTGTATTTTCTGTGTGTGTGTGTGTGTAATTTCTGTGTGTGTGTGTGTGTATTTTATCTGTGTGTGTGTATTTTTTGTGTGTGTGTGTATTTTCTGTGTGTGTGTATTTTCTGTGTGTGGGTGTATTTTCTATGTGTGTTTGAGGGTGTATTTTCTGTGTGTGTGTGTATATTTTCTGTATGTGTGTGTGTGTGTATTTTCTGTGTGTGTGTGTGTGTTTTCTGTGAGTGTGTGTTTTCTGTGTGTGTGTGTTTTCTCTGTGTGTGTGTGTTTTCTGTGTGTGTGTGTGTTTTCTGTGTGTGAGTGTGTTTTCTGTGTGTGTGTGTTTTCTGTGTGTGTGTTTTCTGTGTGTGTGTGTTTTCTGTGTGTGTGTGTGTTTTCTGTGAGTGTGTGTTTTCTGTGTGTGTGTGTTTTCTCTGTGTGTGTTTTCTGTGTGTGTTTTTGTGTGTGTGTGTGTGTGTGTGTGTGTGTTTTCTGTGTGTATTTATTTTCTGTATGTGTGTATGTATTTTATGTATGTGTGTGTGTATTTTCTGTATGTCTGTGTGTGTATTTTCTGTATGTGTGTGTGTGTATTTTCTGTATGTGTATTTTCGTGTGTCTGTCTTTTCTGTGTGTGTGAGTGTGTGTTTTCTGTGAGTGTGACTTCTGTGTGTGTTTTCTGTGAGTGTGTGTGTGTGTGTGTTTTCTGTGTGTGTGTGAGTGTCTGTCTTTTCTGTGTGTGTGTGAGTGTGTGTGTCTGTTTTTTCTGTGTGTGTGAGTGTGTGTGTCTTTTCTGTGTGTGTGAGTGTGTCTTTTCTGTGTGTGTGTGTGTATTTTCTGTGTGTATTTTCTGTGTGTGTGTGTCTGTGTGTATTTTTTTTTGTGTGTGTGTATTTTCTGTGTGTATTTTCTGTGAGTGTGTGTTCTCTGTGTGTGTGTATTTTCTGTATGTGTGTGTGTGTGTATTTTCTGTGAGTGTGTGTTTTCTGTGTGTGTGTGTTTTTTGTGTGCGTGTGTTTTCTGTATGTGTGTGTGTATTTTCTGTATGTGTGTGTGTGTGTGTGTATTTTCTGTGTGTATTTTCGTGTGTCTGTCTTTCCTGTGTGTGTGAGTGTGTGTTTTCTGTGAGTTTGTGTTTTCTGTGTGTGTGTGACTTCTGTGCGTGTTTTTTCTGTGAGTGTGTGTGTGTCTGTCTTTTCTGTGTGTGTGAGTGTGTGTGTGTCTGTCTTTTCTGTGTCTGAGTGTGTCTTTTCTTTGTGTGAGTGTGTATTTTCTGTGTGTATTTTCTGTGTGTGTGTGTCTGTGTGTATTTTCTGTGTGTGTGTATTTTCTGTGTGTGAGTATTTTCTGTGTGTGGGTGTATTTTCTGTGTATGTGTGTGTGTGTGTATTTTCTGTATGTGTGTGTGTGGGTGTATTTTCTGTATGTGTGGGTGTGTGTATTTTCTGTATGTGTGTGTGTGTGTGTGTGTGTGTGTGTGTGGGTGTATTTTCTGTGTTTGTGTGTGTGTGGGTGTATTTTCTGTGTGTGTGGGTGAGTGTGTATTTTCTGTATGTGTGTGTGTGTGTGTATTTTCTGTTTGTGTCTTTGTGTGTGTATTTTCTGTGTGTGTCTCTGTGTGTGTGTGTGTGTGTGTGTTTGTGTGTATTTTCTGTATTTTCTGTATGTGTGTGTGTGTGTGTGTGTGTGTGTGTATTTTCTGTATGTGTGTGTTTTCTGTGTGTGTCTGTTTTCTGTGTGTGTGTGTGTGTGTTTTCTGTGTGTGTGTATTTTCTGTATGTGTGTGTGTGTGTATTTTCGTGTGTCTGTCTTTTCTGTGTGTGTGAGTGTGTGTTTTCTGTGTGTGTGTTTTCTGTGTGTGTTTTCTGTGAGTGTGTGTGTGTTTTCTGTGTGTGTGTGTGTTTTCTGTGTGTGTGTATTTTCTGTATGTGTGTGTATTTTCTGTATGTGTGTGTGTATATTTTCTGTGTGTATTTTCGTGTGTCTGTCTTTTCTGTGTGTGTGTGTGTGTTTTCTGTGTGTGTGTGACTTCGGTGTGTGTTTTCTCTGAGTGTGTGTGTGTGTGTTTTCTGTGTGTGTGTGTGTGTGTTTTCTGTGTGTGTGTGTGTGTGTTTTCTGTGTGTGTGTGTGTGTGTGTGTGTGTGTGTGTGTGTGTGTGTGTCTGTTTTTTCTGTGTGTGTGTGTGAGTGTGTGTGTCTGTCTTTTCTGTGTGTGAGTGTGTCTTTTCTGTATGTGAGTGTGTATTTTCTGTGTGTGAGTGTGTGTTTTCTGTGTGTGTGTGACTTCTGTGTGTGTTTTCTGTGAGTGCGTGTGTGTGTGTGTGTGTGTGTGTGTGTCTGTTTTTTATGTGTGTGTGTGAGTGTGTGTGTCTGTCTTTTCTGTGTGTGAGTGTGTCTTTTCTGTGTGTGTGTGTCTGTGTTTTTTCTTTGTGTGTGTATTTTCTGTGTGTGTGTGTGTGTGTCTTTTCTGTGTGTGTATTTTCTGTGTGTGTGTGTGTCTGTGTTTTTTCTGTGGGTGTGTATTTTCTGTGTGTGTGTGTGTATTTTCTGTGTGTGTGTGTGTATTTTCTGTGTGTGGGTGTGTATTTTCTGTGTGTGGGTGTATTTTCTGTGTGTGGGTGTGTGTGTGTGTGTATTTTCTGTGTGTGGGTGTATTTTCTGTGTGTGTGTGTGTATTTTCTGTGTGTGTGTGTATTTTCTGTATGTGTGTGTGTGTGGGTGTATTTTTCTGTATATGTGTGTGTGTGTATTTTCTGTGTGTGTGGGTGTGTTTGTATTTTCTTTATGTGTGTGTGTGTGTGTTTGTGTATTTTCTGTGTGTGTGTGTGTGTGTGTGTGTGGGTGTGTTTGTATTTTCTGTATGTGTGTGTGTGTGTGTATTTTCTGTGTGTGTGTGTGTATTTTCTGTGTGTGTGTGTGTGTGTATTTTCTGTGTGTTTGTGTGTGTGTGTATTTTCTGTGTGTGTGTGTGTGTGTGTGTATTTTCTGTGTGTGTGTGTGTGTGTGTGTGTGTGGTAGACATGGATATTGTAACAGACACCTGTGTGTGTGTTCAGTCCCTGCTGTGTGTTGTAAGGTAGAGGTCAGGTTAGTGGATGCTCTTTCACCTGAATTAAAGATAAACATCAGCCTTTTGTTCCACTGCTTACTATAAATAGGTGCGTTTGGACTGGATGTAACTCTACCATGTTGTCCTTTCACACCTGCTTTCATCACTAGTCTTTAGTGAAAACTCATCCCTGATTATCATGATGTGATCATAACTGTTTCCTGAAGCTTTGACCAGACTCACAGGGTTGTATTGTGGGTAATGCAGTTCAAAGCATGAAGAGTTATATTAAAACCCATTCTATATTCTTATGGAGCTAAATCCAGGCCAAATGTTTTGCTAAATTGAAAAAAGAATTGTAATTGAAAAACAAAAATTCGAAACTGAAAGTTCAAGTTTTGATCTTGAACTTTGAAATATACAACAATGTATTCAAACTAAAAATAAGTGTAGGAAAGGTTTTTTTCAGGTTAAATATAATTTTGATTCAGTTTTGGAATTTTTTTGAATAAATTATTTATTTTCATTTTTCACTTTCATATATATTTTGATATTTGAGGTCTTAATTTTTTCAGTTGCAGATTTTATGTTTTCAGATTCAGATCTTATTTTTTACAGTTTCAAATCTTATTTTTTTGGTTTCAGATCTTTTTTTCACTTTCAGATCTTTTTTTTTCAGTCGCAGACTTTTGGCCCTGATATTGCGTGGGGGGCGTGGCATCAACTTAGAGGCGCGTGGCATCATGAGTGACAGCATAACAAAGAAGGCTGAGGACCTCCCTCAATCACGTTGCCTTCAGGGAACGTAGGAACTGCGACAAGTTTGACTCTACACTTTCTATACACCACATTCATATGATTGGCAGTTAAAAAACTGACGCCAGTGACAACGATGTGTTTAGCAAACTGTTTTAGAACCTGCTTGGCTCTAATAGCAGTATAAGAGCAATAAACTAGATTGTGAAGTTAAACATCTACACTTTAAGTGTTTATGTTTCCCACTTCCACATAATACCATACAGTGTCCGTTTGCAATCATGGCGTCCGCTCCACCGGGACCACCTGTTGGCGCCAGCCAGGTAAGAAATGTTAGATATTTTTGAATAGATACTCTGGGAAATCATCATAAATGTTATGATGGGTAGTTTGTGTAACATAGGGACATACATGAAGGGAAAAGTGGGGAATGACGTTAGCATTAACTAGCTTTATGCTAATAGTGTTCCTAATTGTACACTCCTTACAGTGTCTAGCTAAAGGCTAAGGTTTTTGCCTTTAATGTGTATTGTTTTTGTTTACATCTGTGTTTGCCAGAATGTCGACTATAACTCGACAGTGGCAGCAGCTGCACAGAGCCTTATAAATGTGCTCATACAGAACCTCTCTCTAAATTAACAGTTATTAGTGTCACCTTTTCATGGAGTTAGTTTACATAGCATAGTTAATGCTAACGTCAATTCCCCACTTTTCCCTTTATGTATGTCCCTATGTTACACAAACTACCCATCATTATAACATTTATGATGATTTCCCAGAGTATCTATTCAAAAATATCTAACATTTCTTACCTGGCTGGCGCCAACAGGTGGTCCCGGTGGAGCGGACGCCATGATCGCAAACGGACACTGTATGGTATTATGTGGAAGTGGGAAACATAAACACTTAAAGTGTAGATGTTTAACTTCACAATCTGGCATAGTTTATTGCTCTTATACTGCTATTAGAGCCAAGCAGGTTCTAAAACAGTTTGCTAAACACATCGTTGTCACTGGCGTCAGTTTTTTAACTGCCAATCACATGAATGTGGTGTATAGAAAGTGTAGAGTCAAACTTGTCGCAGTTCCTACGTTCCCTGAAGGCAACGTGATTGAGGGAGGTCCTCAGCCTTCTTTGTTATGCTGTCACTCATGATGCCACGCCCCTCTAAGTTGATGCCACGCCCCCCACACAACATCAGGGCCAAAAGTCTGCGACTGAAAAAAAAAGATCTGAAAGTGGAAAAAAAATCTGAAAGTGAAAAAAAGATCTGAAACCAAAAAAATAAGATTTGAAATTGTAAAAAAATAAGATCTGAATCTGAAAACATAAAATCTGCAACTGAAAAAATTAAGACCTCAAATATCAAAATATATATATGGAAGTGAAAAATGAAAATAAATAATTTATTCAAAAAAATTCCAAAACTGAATCAAAATTATATTTAACCTGAAAAAACCTTTCCTACACTTATTTTTAGTTTGAATACATTGTTGTATATTTCAAAGTTCAAGATCAAAACTTGAACTTTCAGTTTCAAATTTTTGTCTTTCAATTACAATTCTTTTTTCAAATTAGCAAAACATTTGGCCTGGATTTAGCTCCATATATTCTCATATTAACTTTATTAAAGGACTCATTCTATGGTTATTTATTAATATTAACTTTATTAAAGGACTCATTCTATGGTTATTTATTAATATTAACTTTATTAAATGACTCATTCTATGCTTATTTATTAATATTAACTTTATTAAATGACTCATTTTATGGTTATTTATTAATATTAACTTTATTAAATGACTCATTCTATGGTTATTTATTAATATTAACTTTATTAAAGGACTCATTCTATGCTTATTTATTAATATTAACTTTATTAAATGACTCATTCTATGCTTATTTATTAATATTAACTTTATTAAAGGACTCACTTTATGGTTATTTATTAATATTAACTTTATTAAAGGACTCATTCTGTGGTTATTTATTAATATTAACTTTATTAAATGACTCATTCCATGCTTATTTATTAATATTAACTTTATTAAAGGACTCATTCCATGCTTATTTATTAATATTAACTTTATTAAATGACTCATTCCATGCTTATTTATTAATATTAACTTTATTAAATGACTCATTCTATGCTTATTTATTAATATTAACTTTATTAAATGACTCATTTTATGGTTATTTATTAATATTAACTTTATTAAAGGACTCATTCTATGCTTATTTATTAATATTAACTTTATTAAAGGACTCATTCTATGCTTATTTATTAATATTAACTTTATTAAATGACTCATTCTATGCTTATTTATTAATATTAACTTTATTAAAGGACTCACTTTATGGTTATTTATTAATATTAACTTTATTAAAGGACTCATTCTGTGGTTATTTATTAATATTAACTTTATTAAAGGACTCATTTTATGGTTATTTATTAATATTAACTTTATTAAAGGACTCATTCTGTGGTTATTTATTAATATTAACTTTATTAAAGGACTCATTCTATGGTTATTTATTAATATTAACTTTATTAAAGGACTCATTCTATGGTTATTTATTAATAACTTTATTAAAGGACTCATTCTATGGTTATTTATTAATATTAACTTTATTAAAGGACTCATTCTATGCTTATTTATTAATATTAACTTTATTAAAGGACTCATTTTATGGTTATTTATTAATATTAACTTAATTAAATGACTCATTCTGTGGTTATTTATTAATATTAACTTTATTAAAGGACTCATTTTATGGTTATTTATTAATATTAACTTTATTAAAGGACTCATTTTATGGTTATTTATTAATATTAACTTTATTAAATGACTCATTCTGTGGTTATTTATTAATATTAACTTCATTAAAGGACTCATTCTATGCTTATTTATTAATATTACTTTACTATATTTGTCATGAAGGGTTAGGTGAAGGAGGACTCAGATGCTGAGTGCTGAAGGGAGAACACATTTAATAACAAAACCAAAATAAAGACACAGACACAAACACCTGGGGACAGATCGTCCAGAGTTTGTGGTGGTGATGAAATGTCCAGGTTATGGAGACAGAGGAGACAGGTAGAGTGAGTTATGGAGGTGACTAACTGAAGGATTTTGCACCGGCAGCTGCAGCTTCACTGTTTATATACAGACCAGTAACGGGTCACAGCTGCGTGATGCGGGCCAGGAGAACTGGACTGGATCTGTGGCAAAGGTGGTGACAATATTTACAACACTGGATAAAACAGAAAACTGCTGTTATCTGTTTTTCTAAGGAAGATAGTATTTACATCCAGGAGTTCCTAAAATAAAAAAGTTATTTACAGCTGAGTCCTTATGTTCAGTCATGATATAGATGATAAATAAATTATAATAATAACTTCATAATATGAGCACAAGTGAGTAAACAGACACAACATAGTGTTCACAAGTGTTATTACACACACACACAAACATACACACACACACACACATACACACATACACACACACATACACACACACACACACACACACACACATACACACATACATACACACACACACACTCACACACACACACATATATATGTCGCAGTAAGACACTCACTCCCTGATCAGTTATTTAAATTGTGTACCATGCCATATTTTAGTGTTTTATTATGTGTGTTTTTATTAGATTTTGTGCTGCATGTTTTTATGTTTTATACTTCTTTTATCATTGGGTGTGACGGAGGGGATCAAACAGATGGGGTGATGAAGTAAATCATGGAGGTTTTAGTTAAATTAAATGTTTGCATACTTTCTGTTTTCTCCCAACCTGGTTTGAAAAGTGACACGTTTCCAGTTTTCAGGATGTTTAGTGGATCTGCTACATATATGTTTGGTCATAAATAGCAGAGCGACTTCAGACACATGATACTCTGGCAACTAACACATTAACTCAATCAATGATCAATGATATTAAATCAATCACACTATCAAATATTTCTTACTCTACTAGTGCTTTGGAGACAGTTTCTAAATTAGGTTTTCCTGTATAATTCAACTTCCTTATGTGATATATAAGAATTCATTGTAATTTTTTTTTTTTTTTTTGCGTTGTTTTCAGTGAAAATCAGGTATTTTCCTGCATTTAATTTAGTAACTTAAGGTCTCGGTACTGACCTGACAAAACAGCTCTAGTTCGGTGTCACAGCCCAGGCCCGTCTGTACTGTTGGTACTGGAACGCTGACCTGCCTTAGACACAGTTAAACTGGTGGAAAATCCTGTTTTAGGCTCGATGTTTGGAACCAAAGCTAAGAGCTAAAGGAACTGACACTGCTGTCGGCGATGCCTTCATGGTCTGAAGGCAGAGTGGGAAAGATGAGCATCCTCCACAGGAGCGGGTTCTAGTGCTGTCAAATTCCTTCCGGGTATGCCTACCTGTGAGGAGTGTGGTGGTGTCCTCTGCCCTGGCTGTGCTGACAAGCATTTTCCAACAAGATGCAGTGAGTCGCATTTATCGAAAGACGTTATCATTAACGACTTGCTATGTTTCACGGTCAACAAAATTTAATGTTTACCTGCTGATGTGATCACTAAGCTGTGTACGGAAACCTATCTAGAAGATGAAGTTGAGTCTGCAGAGGCTTCTGTTTGATATTTGTGAGCCGAACCCACTGGTGATGAAGGTGAAGAGGGCGGGCTCGCCACCGCTCCAAAATCTATACATACCGACAATCTGGTACGAAAGGAGTCTTGTAGGAACCTTTTGCGTTCACCACGCCTGGACTCTGCATTGGGTGGTCCCGCTGAGCCTGGGTCCGACGGCTTCCATCTGGTTCAGAAGAGAAAGCCTACACCCAGGGCAGTGGTGGGGACTGCTAAGTTTTCAACTCTATCAGCAGTTAAGATGAGGCCTGCTGAGATCTTTGTAACACGGCTGGAACCGTTAAGCCAGCCCAAGGACATAGAACTGCATCTGAAGAACACTCTACCCCTGAAGTGCGTGATTTCCTGTACAAGACTCCAAACCAAACATGACTCCTACTTGTCTTTCCGGGTTACGGTGGAAAGTGACGCCCTGTCTGAAGTGTTGGCTCCGTCCTGTTAGCCTACTGGCGTGCTTGTGAGATGCTTCCACTGCACTTGTCCCTCCAGACCTCCATAACTCAGGACTCAGGACTATGGCTAACGACACCAACCAGAGTAGTCTGACTGTTACGTCATTCATCTGTAGATCTATCAGGAACTCTGTACGGACTGTTTTGGGCTTGTGCAATATATCTGATATTGTGTTACTACAGAAGCATTGGCTCCTTCGTAACGATCTGCCATATGTTAGCAATATTAGTAATGATTTCATGGCTTGTTGTAAGTCGCCTGTTGATTTAGAAGCAGGTATGTTACAAGGACGCCCTTATGGCGGAGTCGGTATTTTGTGGAGAAAATCTCTATCTCCTATGATATCTACTGTTGACATAGACGATGACAGCATTATAGCGATCAAGGTTGGCTCAGGTGAGAGCCAGTTACTGATTGTTTGTGTTTATATGCCCTATGATTCTCTTGCTAATACTGATGTTTCTTGAAAAACTTGCTAAGATAGATGCTGTCATTAATGATTGTAATATGTATGCTTCAGTAATATTAGGAGACTTTAACGCTTCATCTACGAATAGATTTGATCCCTTAGTACACGAATTTTGTAAGGAATCAGGACTGCATATCTCTGACATGGAATTTCTTCCTCATGACACTTATACGTATCTTAGTGATGTACATGGGTCTACTTCCTGGCTCGATCACTGCTTAACCAGCGATACTGCCAATAAGAATATCACTAGTATAGAAGTTTTGTATGATAATATTATATCTGACCACTTTCCGTTGAGTGTAACCTTGAATTATGACTTTCCCAACCTGACAAATTTACCAAATATGTCTAACCCCCAGAAAGGTACTAACTGGGCCAATGTTAACCAAGCCCAACTTGATGCTTATCCCTCCATACTAGATGGTAGTTTGTTATGCATTGATTTACCCGTAGAGGCTCTTGTTTGTAGTGACCCAAATTGTATGAAACCCTCACATAAGAGTGCTATCAACCTGTATTCCCGCCAGCTGATCGATGCCATGGAGGATTCTGCAAATATTTCAATAGCCTCTAGCTTTAAACAGCTGTTCCGGGTTGGAATGACATTGTTAAAGATTTACACTCTGCTGCCAGGGAGGCGTTTATTCTCTGGAGAGAAATGAGTAGTCCTAGATCTGGTCCTATTTTCCTACTCATGTCAAAATCTAGGAATAGATTCAAACATGTGTTTAGACAGTGTAAACGTAGTGAGGATAGGGCTCGTGTGGACTCTACTGCGAAAAGTTTTAACTCAGGAAACAACCGGGATTTTTGGAGGAAAATAAGAAATTCCAAATCTTCTCATACGGTCTTACCCAACACCATAGATGGTTCTTTTGGTGCTGAGAATATTGCTAACCACTGGAAAGAACATTTTGAGTTTCTTCTAAACTCTGTAGACAACCAATCACACAAGCCAGAGGTCGTTTCTGCTCTGACATCCGAATTATGTTTTGATTATGATATGCAAATCTCCGCACCGTAACTCGTAGACATTATTAAGGATTTGCCCAATGGTAAGGCCTGTGGGTCAGATGGTATAAGTAATGAGCACCTGAAATATGCTCGTCCCAGATTATGTGTACATTTGTCATTGTTGTTTACCGCTGCCATTGTTCATGATTTCATTCCTAATATCTTGCTCGACAACATCATTGTTCCTGTTGTGAAAAACAAGTCTGGTAATATCTCTAGTACTGATAACTATTGACCAATCGTGTTCACTTCTGCATTATCTAAAGTCCTAGAGGTACTTCTGCTTAACCGTCTGAAGCCTTTTCTTTGGACATCTGATTCTCAATTTGGCTTTAAACCTAAACATGCGACAGACATGTGTGTTTTTATTTTAAAGCAAATCATTGAGTACTACAGGGGGTTAGGGTCCCCTGTCTTTGTTTGTTTTATGGATGCCTCTAAGGCTTTTCATCGCGTCAGCCACTGGTTGCTGTTTAGAAAACTGATGGACAGAAATGTGCCGCTGTATTTAGTCAGTTTTTTTAGTCCTCTGGTATAAGATCAAAACATGTGTGTACGATGGGGTGCTACCCTCTCCTCCAGCTTCTCTGTTTCAAATGGGGTGCACCAGGGCAGTCTCCTTTCCCCGTATTTGTTTAATGTTTATATTGACGATATTAGTGTCAGTCTAAATAATGCTAAGGTTGGCTGCTATTTGGGTGGGTCAATTACCAACCACCTATTTTATGCAGATGCTTTATGTCTGATATGTCCCAGTGTTAAATCCTTACAGAGACTAGTTGGAATGTGTGAAGATGTTGGTCATGTTAACAACATATTGTTCAAGTCTTGTTATATGTGTGTTCCGTGCTCACGTTTGCCACTTCAGCTTCCATTGCCACCTGTTAGACTTGGTGGTGTCAAATATTTTTATTTCTCCTATACGCTGCTATTATTTTAAAATCCATCAATCCTTCCACTGATTTTTGCGTTTTATAGAAGTTCACTTTGAGTTTCTTATCAATGTCCAAAGACATTGGGGGAAATGTGGATACGAAGGGGACAATTTCCCACTTTGTCTGATCCCTGATCATTGTTCTACTGCCCAGGTTGTAACGGACCTCAATCCTGATGTTATGGAGGAAGGTGCGGCTATATCCCCTGGGTCGAAGGGCCCTAAATGGGGTTTTTGTTGCCCGTTCTGCATCCTCCTCAGTCCCACAGATTCGGTAGAATCTGGTCAATTGGAACTTGACCAATCCCCGGTACGTATGCTTGGGATGGTAACTCGCTTTATGTAATAGAGCAACCACCTCCCCTGGCGACCGCCTCCCCACGCGACTGCCTCCCCTGGTGACCACCTTCCCTAGCAACCACCTCCCCTGGCCACCGGCTCCCAATGCGACTGCCTCCCCACACAACTGCCTCCCCTGGGGATCACCTCCCCTGGTGATCGCCTCCCCACACAACGGTCGAGTCAAATTTCAGCCAAATCAGTGTTTGTAAGCCTGAATCATCACCATTTTAGTAAAGGTGATTTTGTAGGGGGTGCGATAGAGCAAAATTGCAATTTCTATTAATAAACTGGTGTAGGACCAAGAGATAGATGTCTGAGTCAAATTTCAGCTGAATTCGCCTTTGTGTGTCCGATCTGAAGCAATTTATGTAGTGGTGATTTTTCTCAAAAACTTTGCAAATTTTGCAACAGCATAGCACAAAAATGATGCAACTTTGCCAAAAAATGTTGATAACTTTTGATGTCCCACTTGTCTAGATCGTGTTCACCAAGTTTGAGCTCATTTGACCCAACGGCCAACGAGGAGATAGATAAATGGATTTTACCTTTCATTGGATTAACCACCGGTGCACAACCATGCCGGGTTTGAAATCAGAATTCTCGTGATGGAGGTTATGGCACCTGTTGGGATTAGATGGTTGTGATGGCCCATTCCCTGTATGAGCGCAGGTGTGAATAGAGGCACTACATTTTCGCACTGCCCCTACCTTTGGTGGCCGTCGGAGGAGAACGATCAAGGCATTGTGGATTACTCTCTTGCTGCTGCTTTCAGGTAATGTCCACCCCAACCCGGGGCCTGAACTGAAACAGCTTGAAACTCCACCAGATCTGGCTAGTAGCAGTGGATTGCACTTTGTCCATCTCAACGTGCGTAGTCTATTGAACACGATAGACTCTGTTCGCATATGGGCAAAAATGACTGACTGTGACATCATGGTTCTGTCTGAAACATGGCTTAAACCCTCAATATCGAACAATTCCATACATATTGAAGGGTATAATATTTTCAGGTTGGATCGCGTAAACAAAGGAGGAGGCGTCGCTATATATTTGAAGTCACATCTGACCTGTTCATGAACTGAATCGTTCACCAGACCTAAATACTTTGAACTATTGACGGTGAAACTGAAACTTTCAAATGGCGCTGACCTTAGTGTCATAGGGTGCTACCGACCGCCTTCAGCGGTCTGCGACGCCACGTCTGCACTCATGGACCATTTAAATAAAATATCTGACAAAGAGTTTGTTTTAATGGGTGATCTGAACTGGGATTGTCTGCCCTGCATGCCAGTAGCACTGCAGGAAATATGTGATGCTTTACAACTGTCCCAATTGATTAACTCGCTGACCCGTTTAAATCCAAAGTGTATGGAAAAGTCCACTTTAATTGACGTTATTTTAACTAACCGTCTGCATAAATTCTATGCGACAGGAGTGTTTTGCAATGACGTTAGTGACTACTGTACAATTGCACGCGTCAGAAAGTGTAAACCTGTTAAGCCCAAACCACGTTTTATTTTTAAAAGAAACTACAAGCACTTTAATGAGCAAGCCTTTTTACGTGACCTTGCTGACAGTGATCTGCACCGCGTTGGTGATATGGTTGACGTTGAGTTAGCCAGGGAATATTTTAAAACTGTCTTTATGAATTTTATTGATAAACATGCCCCCATGAGGAGATATAGGGTCAGTGGCAGGGATAACCCCTGGTTTAATGACAACCTGGCGAACCATATAAGGGAGAGGGATAAGGCTTGGTCTATGGCTAAGCGACGAGGTAATCCTGAATCATGGAATAAGTATAGGGCCTTACGCAATAAGTGCTCAACACTGATGAAAGCTGCTAAAAGTCACCACTATCTGCAATTATTGAATGAAAACCTAAATGATCCCTGTAAATTCTGGAAGTTGATAAAATCCACAGAGGGAACTTTGGAAATGCCTACACTACCTGATATATTGAAAACTGCTGATGGAGAGATAAGAGGCAAATATAATATAATTCATGCATTTAATGACCATTTTTCTATGGCAGCTGAAAAAGTTGTAGCTCACCTCCCAGCGCCAAAACCCCCCGCTTTGCCTCAAGGAGTGATGTCCTCCAGTTGTTTTAATTTCATTACTATTACGCAGTCTCAAGTATTTCAACCCTTGTCTAAGCTTGACATTAGAAAATTTGCTGGTGCAGATAAAATTGAGCCCCGGTTTCTGAAGATAGCAGCAAGTGTGATTGCAGGTCCTATGGCTGCAATATTTCATCTTAGCCTCACCAGTGGGGAAATCCCTAAGACTTGGAAGTCAGCTATGATTCTTCCACTGTTGAAAGGTAGTGATCCTGCAATGCCTGACAACTACCGCCCTATTTCTAGATTGTCAGTTAGCGCTAAAATGTTTGAGTCTCTTGTTAATGAACAGCTTAAACACTATTTGTCTGAGAATAACATTATAACATTCACACAATCAGGTTCCAGACAATATTATAGCACTATCAGCGCCACCATGTTGGTAACTAATGACACCATTTCTGACCTGGAAAGTAAGAAGTCCTGTGCAGCGCTATTTGTTGACCTTTCCAAGGCTTTTAAATGCGTGAATCATGTTCTGCTTTTGCAACGTCTTCAGAATATTGGTGCCAGTGACACAACTCAAAAATGGTTTTTAAACTACTTATCTGGAAGAACTCAATGCGCTGTTGTTGATGGTAATAGTTCTACTTCAGTGGAGGTAAAAATGGGCGTGCCCCAAGGTTCGATTTTAGGGCCTATTTTATAAATATATGGTGTTCACACGCTCGCGCTCATCATCAACAAATGTTGAGGTGGTCTCTGATGATGGTACCTTGTTATAAAGGGTTAAAACCTACAAATATTTAGGGATTTGGCTTGATAAAAAATGTAATTATGAGGCGCATATTGGCCATGTTCTTAAAAAGCTTCGACCAAAGCTGAGTTTTTACTTTCGTTTTAAAAATTGCTTTCCTTTTGCAGCCAGGTTAAAGTCGGTACAGACTACATTTTTAGCCATTCTAGACTATGGTGATATACTATACATGCATGCTTCTGCCACTCTTTTAAAAAAGCTGCATGTAGTGTACCATGCAGCTCTGTGCTTTATTACATCTGCGAAAATGAGGACACACCACTGCACACTATATGGAACAGTTAAATGGACTTCATTGTCACTCAGGAGAAAAAGTCATCCCCTGATCTTTATTGCAAAGGCGCTCGCTGGTAAACTCCCACCATACATTCTCTGTTGTTACGCCAAACCAGTACTTATGGCACTAGGTCTGGAAATAAAATAATCTTAAATATACCATCTTTGCGCACTGAGCTAGGCAAGACCTCTTTTAGTTCATTTGCCCCACATGCTTGGAATAATCTCCAAAATACCTTAAATTTGGAATCTGTACCTTCCATAGATGTTTTTAAAAATCTTTTAAAAACAATTTTAATAGAGGAGTGCTGCTGCTGCTTTTAATTTTACATTCTTTTTTTGTATTTTCCTTCCTTGTTTTGTGTACCACTGTATTCCTGTATGTTGTCTGTTGTCTGCTATGTGGTTGGCTGTGTGCCTTGTGGTACCTGTTCAATTCTCTGCTTGTGTGCACTGCTGTCTTTGTCTATGGCCTTTGCATGGCATTGCTTCTTAGCCTCAGTCAATTGTCTGTCTGCTTGCAACTTTGTTTATGCTCATGACCTTGGTATAAGTGTATGTGCTTCCTTTGTTGTCTGTGGACTTGGTGCATGAATCTATGTTGGTCTTTCTTGGTGTTATCTTGGCCAGGACTCCCTGGAAGAAGAGGTTGTACACCTCAATGGTACCTTCCTGGTAAAATAAAGGTCAAATAAAAAAAAAAAAAATTCACTAGGGCATGATCTGGCCTAATAGACACTATTTCACCTTTTCTAGGTGGCGCTGTACACATATTTCTTTACCGACTTTTACGAAACCTATAAATATTCTTAATTTTTCACACTTCTGAGGTGTGTGCAAAATTTGGTGAGAATGTTCAGAGGGTCAAATTAGAGGTCAAAGGCAGAATCAATAGGCCTTGAACTGACATGGGACGCGGCAAAGGACTAATGAAGTAAAGCTAAACTGCATCAGGATTCTGTCCATAAACAATTGTCCAGTGTTAATTTTGTCTGAAAATTTTGTTTTAGTTTCATGACAAAAATGTAATTTTAGTTTTAGTCACAATTTAGTCATCTAAATCATTTTAGTGTTACTCTTGGTTCAGTTGACCAAAAGTTATAACATTTTAGGAGACGAAATCTAAAATAATTTTAGTAGACTAAAATGTGACAACCAGTTTTTTTCGTTTTGTTAAAAATTCTATAAAACTCAAAGTGTTTATTGCAATGTTTTAATGTGTAACAATACACATAAGATTTCACCACTCGAGAGTGGCGACCCACTCTACCAACTGGCGGGTGTGGCTCAGTGGGTAGAGTGGGTCGCCCAATGACCGAGAGGATGACGGTTAGCTTCCCAGCTCTGGCTGTCCACATGTCGAAGTGTCCTTGGGCAAGACACTGAACCCTGACTTAGGCCCCCAGTAGGACTGACCTTTGATCTTAGAAACCTACTGGTGTATGAGTGTGTTTGTGAATGTGTGAATGTGAAGCTAATGTAAAGCGCTTTGAACCATGAACTATAGAAGTGCTCTGCTGTTACCTTGACTGTTAGCTCTACTGTTTGCTCTATTGTTAGCTCAACTTTTAGCTCTGCTGTTAGCTCTACTGTTAGCTCTACATTTAGCTCGACTGTTAGCTCGACTGTTTGCTCTGCAGTTAGCTCTACTTTTAGCTCGATTGTTAGCTGTGCTGTTAGCTCTATTGTTAGCTCTACTTTTAGCTCGATTGTTAGCTGTGCTGTTAGCTCTGCTGATAGCTGTAATGTTAGCTCTGCTGTTAGCTCTACTGTTAACTCTGCTGTTAGCTCTGTTTTTAGCTCTCCTGTTAGCTCTATTATTAGCTCTACTGTTTGCTTTATTGTTAGCTCTGCTTTCAGCTCTACTGTTGTCTCTATTGTTAGCTTTGCTATTAGCTCAGCTGTTAGCTCTAATGTTAGCTCTGCTGTTAGCTTCACTGTTAGCTCTGCTGTTAGCTCTACTGTTGGCTCTACTGTCAGGTCTTCTCTTAGCTCGTCTGTTAGCTCTATTGTTACTTTGACTTTTAGCTCATCTGTTAGCTCTTCTGTTAGCTCTACTTTTAGCTCTGCTTTTAGCTCCACTGTTAACTCTGCTGGTAACTCGACTGTTAACTCTGCTGATAGCTCTACTCTTAGCTCTGCTGTTAGATCTACTGGTAGCTCTATTGTTAGCTCTGCTGTTAGCTCACCTGTTAATTTGACTTTTAGCTCTACTTTTAGCTCATATGTTAGCTCTTCTGTTAGCTCTACTTTTAGCTCCAATTTTAACTCTGCTGTTACCTTGACTTTTAGCTCTACTGTTAGCTCTATTGTTAGCTTTGCTTTTAGCTCTATTGTTAGCTCTGCTGTTAGCTCTAATGTTAGCTCTGCTGTCATCTTTACTGTTAGCTCTTTTGTTAGCTCTGCTGTTACCTTAACTTTTAGCTCTACTGTTAGCTCTACTGTGAACTCTGCTGGTAGTTCGACTGTTAGCTCTACTGTTAGGTCTACTGTTAGCTCTACTTTTAGCTGTATTGTTAGCTCTGCTGTTAGCTCACCTGTTAGCTCTGTTATTAGCTCTGCTGTTAGCTGTGCTTTTAGCTCTGCAGTTAGCTCTCCTGTTAGCTCAACTGTTAGTTTGACTGTTAGCTCTACAGTTCACTCTACTGTTAGCGCTACTATTATCTCTACCGTTAGCTCTGCTGTTACCTCTACTGTTTGCTCTGCTGTTAGCTCTAGTGTTAGCTCTACTGTTAGATCTGCTGTTAGCTCTACTGGTAGCTCTATTGTTAGCTCTGTTGTTAGCTCTGTTATTAGCTCTGCTGTTGGCTGTGCTATTAGCTCTGCAGTTAGCTCTACTTTTAGCTCTGCTGTCAGCTTTACTTTTAGCTCTGCTGTTTGCTGTGCTGTTAGCTCTACTGTTACCTTGACATTTAGCTCTACTGTTAGCTCTGCTGTTAGCGCCACTGTTAACTCTGCTGGTAGTTTGACTGTTAACTCTGCTGTTAGCTGTGCTATTACCTTGGCTGTTAGCTCTGCTGTTAGCTCTGTAGTTAGCCCTACTGTTAGCTCTGCTATTGCCTCTGCTGTTAGGTCTACTGTTAGCTCTGCTGTTTGTTGTGCTTTAAGCTCTACTCTTAGCTCTGCAGTTAGCTCTACTGTTAGCTCTGCTGTTAGCTCTGCTGTTAGCTCAACTGTTTTCTCTGCTGTTAGCTCTACTGTTTTCTCTGCTGTTAGCTCTACTGTTTGCTCTATTGTTAGCTCTACTATTAGCTCTGCTGTTAGCTATACTTTTAGCTCCTCTGTTAGCTCTACTGTTTACTCCGCTGTTAGCTCTACTGTGAGGTCTACTGTTAGCTTTGCTGTTCAATTAAATTTTTCAATTTTATTTATAAAGCCCTAAACCACAACAAAGTCGTCTCACAGGGCTTTTTACAAAAACACAATCAACTATCGAGATATATGAAAAGTCCCAAGCATCCCCTGTCCTTAGACCCTCCCCCTGTCCTTAGACCCTCCCCCTGTCCTTAGACCCTCCTTCTCAGCAAGAAAAAACTTCCAAACCCAGTGGGAAAAAGAAGAAATCTTGAGGAGAACCACATTGAAGGACAGATCCACTCCCATGGACGGACAGGCTATAGATGAACGTATAAATGAAGGAGGGGGGGCTGGTCCAGACAGGCAGGGGCGGGGGTCCGGGGTCACAGGTCAGCACAGATGAGACACTGCAGATCCTGTCGTCCATGGCTCCCACGCAGACTTTGTTAGGAGAGCTACCACTCCCCCCAGGGGGGGAGGGGGGAAAGGGGACACCAGGTGACTAGTCATGAACAGACTGATAGGTTATAGGTTATAAGATAGGTTATAAAAATGACACAAACAGGTGTGAGAGAGAGAAAGAGAAGAAAGAACTCAGTGTCTGTACTTCCCCCAGCATTCTAACTCCTAGGGCAGTCTAAACTGAACTGTGACTCATACATCATGTATACATGATATATGAGTCACATAATTTTTAACTAACCTGACCATAGTCTTTCTCAAACAGGAATGTTTTCAGCCTAATTTTAGTATGTTACCTTGACTCTTAGCTCTACTATTAGATCTGCTGTTAGCTCCACTGTTAACTCTGCTGGTAGTTCGACTGTTAGCTCTACTGCTAGCTCTGTTGTTAGCTCTACTGTTAACTCTGCTGTTAGCTTTACTTTTAGCTATACTGTTAGCTCTGCTGTTACCTTGACTTTTAGATCTCATGTTAGCTCCGCTGTTAGCTCCGCTGTTAACTCTGCTGGTAGTTTGACTGTTAATTCTGCTGTTAGCTCTACTGTTAGCACTTCTGTTAGCTCTACTTTTTGCTCTGCTGTTAGCTCTGCTATTAGCTCTGCAGTTAGCTCTACTGTTAGCTCTGCTGTTAGCTCTACTGTTAGCTCTACTGCTTGCTGTGCTGTGAGCTCTACTGTTAGCACTTCTGTTAGTTCTACTTTTTGCTCTGCTTTTAGCTCTACTGTTAGCTCGACTATTAGCTCTACTTTTAGCTCTACTGTTTGCTCTATTGTTAGCTCTGCTGTTAGCTCTACTGTTAGGTCTACTGTTAGCTCTAGTTTTAGCTCTTCTTTTAGCTTGTCTGTTAGCTCTGTTGTTAGCTCTGTTGTTACCTTGACTTTTAGCTCTACTGTTAGCTCTGCTCTTAGCTCCACTGTTAACTCTGCTGGTAGCTTTACTGTTAGCTCTATTGTTAGCTCTGCTGTTAATTCTACTGTTAACTCTTCTGTTAGCTCGTCTGTTAGCTCTGCTCTTAGCTCTACGGTTAGCTCTACTGTTAGCTCAACTGTTAGTTTGACTGTTAGCTTACTGTTCACTCTGCTGTTAGCTCTGCTGTTAGCTCTACTCTTAGCTCTTCTCTTAGCTCGTCTGTTAGCTCTATTGTTAGCTCTGTTGTTACCTTGACTTTTAGCTCTACTGTTAGCTCTGCTCTTAGCTCCACTGTTAACTCTGCTGGTAGCTTGACTGTTAGCTCTGCTCTTAGCTCTACGGTTAGCTCTACTGTTAGCTCTGTTCTTAGCTCTACTGTTAGCTCAACTGTTTGCTCTGCTGTTACCTCTACTGTTAGCTCTATTTATAGCTCTATTGTTAGCTCTGCTGCTAGCTCGACTGTTAAATCTGCTGTTCTGCTGTTCGCTCTACTGTTAGCCCTTCTTTTAGCTCTACTGTTAGCTCTGCTTTTAGTTCTGCTGTTAGCTCTGCTGCAGCAACAGCATTGCATGCACTTCGGATTTGTTTTATCTATATTTAGAATTTAAATCGCAGCACTTTAATTTTTGGGTCAAAATAGATAGTTGTATTACTTTCCAATATTGGATTAATATTGTGCTTATTTTTTTTTCTATTTTGCATTATTTAAAATTTTGTTTAGTTTAGCTATGTTTGGCTAAAATGTGCCACCTGCTGACCTTTTTAGGAAGTGTTTTTAATTGATCCCATATTTTGATCACAGCAGGGCTTTTGGAATTTATTTTATGTTATTTTCATTATAATTATTACATTCATGATAATTGTACAGTTGTATGATTGTGTGTGTGTGAAGTGTTTAACTTTTTCTCACTAAAGGTTAGTGTTTAGTCTGTTTTTATTTGATCAATATTACAGTATGTTGAGAAAGTAAAAAAAAACTGAATAGTATATATGAACACGTATTAATAAATGTAATGTTAATGTTAATACATACAGTATATAGTAGGTCTGGGTAAAACTCCACAGATGGGCTGCAGGAAGATATTTAGACTTCAGTTATAGGATAGACTGTTGACCTTTGCACTTTAACATTAAATATTAGTGTGTATTAGCTATACTAAGATGACAATTAAGAGGTTTGCTGTCAAAATAACCCAAACCTGTTGTTAATAACATATATCATGTAAGTAACCTTAGACAAAAGGAAATATTGTGAGGGCAGGAGAGGATGACAGAACAGTACTGTACTGAGCTGTACTGTACCGAGCTGTACTGTACTGAGCTGTACTGTACTGAGCTGTACTGTACCGAGCTGTACTGTACCGAGCTGTACTGTACCGAGCTGTACTGTACCGAGCTGTACTGTACTGAGCTGTACTGTACTGAGCTGTACTGTACCGAGCTGTACTGTACTGAGCTGTACTGTACTGAGCTGTACTGTACCGAGCTGTACTGTACTGAGCTGTACTGTACTGAGCTGTTTTCATGCATTAGTTTAATAGTGTGGTGGAATAGTGGAATAGCATTGCTTTAATTACTATAAGGATATTACAAAAGCCCCCCCCCATAGTGTGGTTTTTGGAGGGAATTTTTTTCTGCCTCTGTGGTGCTAGAATTGGCCTGGATGCTGCTGGATATTCCCGGCCTGAAATCCTGATCCAGTCTGGCCCTGCCAAATCGGTGTTTGTATGTCCAAACTACAGCCATTTTAATAAAAGTACATTTCTAGGGGGCGCAATAGTACAAAATCAGAATGTCTTTCGATAAATGGATGTAGACCTGGGAGATAGACGTCTGTGCCAAATTTCAGCCAAATCGCTGTTCGTATGTCCGAGCTGAAGCAGTTTATGTAGTGGTAATTTTTCCTGAAAACATCACAAAATTTGAGGCAGCGTAGCACAAAAACCATGCAACTTTTCCACCTAAGTTGGATAACTTTTGAAGTCCCACTTGTCTAGATCGTGTTCACCGATTTTGAGCTAATTTAGCCTAACGGCCTAGGAGGAGATAGAAAAATTCCAACGACAGTGAAAAAGATGACTCAAAATTGAAAAAAATTCAATCTAAGATGGCAGACTACCTGTTGGTTTATGGGCGTGGCCATCATTAGGTTTTTTGTTCATCATCATATGATGAACATGTGTACTGATTTTCATAGCTCTAACTTTACCAGGGCGTGATCTGGCCTAATACAAACTATTTCACCTTTTCTAGGTGGCGCTGTAGACACATTTTTAAAATGACTTTTATGAAACCTTTAAATACTTGCAATTTTTCACACTTCTGAAGTGTGTGCAAAATTTGGTGAGTTTTCATGTATGTTCAGGTGGTCACATTAGAGGTCAAAGGGCAGACTCCCCTTGCGATCACAGCAGAATCAACAAGCCTTGAACTGACGCGGTCTGCAGCGAATGGCTAAAAATGAATATATAAGAAAGAAAAATTCAGAAACGAGCAAGAACAATATAGCGTTTTTCTGACCCCCCTCAAACTCTGCCTCAAATGAAATCTTTCGACCTGCCCCACGTCACTATGGGGTCAGAGGTCACATTTGACACACTTTCACTCATGTCAGTGACCCTGAGTGGGCGTGACCCATAGACTTCCATTCATTCTGAGCAGGAGCAAATATGCGGTGTGTGCGTGTGACGAGCACATGCTCGGACACGGCTCGCTACCGTGAATGTGTGAGTGGTGCGAGTCGTCCCTGGCGACCGCGTCCCTGGCATATTTGGTCACCTGGCCATCACAGCAGACTCAATAGGCCTTGTGCCGACGTTGTCTGCGACAAAGGCCTAATAAAGTTTAAAAAGCACGTCAAAATCGTGGGATAAAAAGCCAAGGCTTTGAAATGAGAGTTTAATGTTAAATGTTCACTTCACTTCTATAGTTGTGTTCAAAGCTCTTTACATTAGCCTCACATTCACCCATTCACACACACTCATACACCAGTAGGTTGTAAGGTCAAAGGTCAGTCCTACTGGGAGACTAAGGGTTCAGTGTCTTTGGACATGTGGACACTTGGACATGTGGACAGCCAGAGCTGGCACGCAAACTTCTGACCCTTCAGTCATGGGACAACTCGCTCTACCATCTGACCCACAGCCACCCCTAAAGTTGACTTTATTATGAGGTCATTTAAAGGCTCTTATTTGTGTTCAGATAAATGTCACAGTTTACTTCCCAAAGTCTGGTTCAAATATATGACTGCTGAATAAATCTGATAGATATGATGGAAATATGACTCCTGTACCATCTGTCGGATCATCCTTCAGCTTTTTCACCTGCTCTGCTGTTAAAAAAACAGGACAAAAATAGGGAACATTGAAGAATCGCAATTTAAATCGAATCGGCACCAAAAAAATCAGAAAAGAATCAAACTGTCATAAAAGCACATGTTCCCAGTCCTACGATACTATCATGACAAACCTTTATGTGATTACAGTTAAATATTGTTTGTTGAAAGAAAACAGTCGAGTCACTATTTTTCCACTTAATTTATTTTCAAGCATGAAACCAAGGATGAACAACACCACCTTTATTTGTCTGTAGTGTCTGATTCTTTAACTGTTTGATCTTTTTCTAAATGAAACTGGCTTCTTAACAAGTAATAACATTTAATGCTGGTATCAGTTCTTTTTTCAGTGTTTTCAGAGGACGTACGTGCTCCTCAGTAAAAACTGAAGCATATGTTACAGGTCTAACCCAGCAGGTCTGCGTCAGTGAACACCCCATCAGTTTGGGGCGGGGGGGTGGAGCCCTCTGGTGCTGGGGTGGGGGCCTTGGGTTCAGTGTGAACAGGGTTGAAGGGTTTCCAGGGTTTTCCAGGGCAGTGGAAGGGAGAGTCTCCAGAGGTGGGGGGTGTGGGGGGGTTTCCTGTGTCCTCCTCAGATGATTCCTCTTTCACTGTGGCCTGGGAGGGGGAGGGTGTAGTGGAGGGTGAGGGTGGGGCTGTGGGTGGAGGTGTAGTGGACGGGATGCATCTAAACAGAAAATGTCTGAGTGGAGACCAGCCGGGGGGGCGGCGCCTGTTGAACACCTGGAAACAGGAGGATACGGAGAATTATGGGAGATCAATTATACCCCCCACCCCTCAAAGGGGACAGGGGTTTTGTGTTTGAGTCGGTTTGTTTGTTTGTTTTAAGCAGCTTCACATTAAAACTACTTTTGTCTGGAGGGACTGATGACGAAACATTTTCATATTTTATGTGTGTTGGAAAAATTACAAGATATTAATATATATATATATATATATATATATATATATATATATATATATATGTGTGTGTGTGTATAGAGAGAGAGAGAGAGAGAGAGAGAGAGAGAGAGAGAGAGAAGAGAAGGAGGATGAAAAAGGAGGAGAGGAGGAGGAGGAAGAGGAGAAGGAGTTACCCAGAACTAAAGAGTGTGTTTGTGGGACAGACTCCATGTGGGTCTCCACAGGAACTCAAAGACAATAAACTATTATTGTGAAATTAAAATAATGAAAAAACAATAAGACTCAAAGAAAAGTTGATCTTAACCAGTTCCGCTCTTACATGTGCTTCATTAATTATAGAAACTATTAGTATAATTTTACCAACATATATGTTCCACACATTAAAGCAGAAGACGTTTTATACTGAAAACATGTGATGGAATGTTCATTGTTTGTAACATGTCATGGTCGTTGTTTGTTTGTAACATATCATGGTCGTTGTTTGTTTGTAAAATGTCAAGGTCGTTGTTTGTTTGTAAAATGTCATGGTGTTTGTTTGCAACATGTCATGGTGTTGTTTGTTTGTAACATGTCATGGTGTTGTTTGTTTGTAACATGTCATGGTGTTGTTTGTAACATGTCATGGTGTTGTTTGTTTGTAACATGTCATGGTCATTGTTTGTTTGTAACATGTCATGGTGTTGTTTGTTTGTAACATGTCATGGTGTTGTTTGTTTGTAACATGTCATGGTCGTTGTTTGTAACATCTCATGGTGTTGTTTGTTTGTAACATGTCATGGTCATTGTTTGTAACATGTCATGGTGTTTGTTTGTAACATGTCATGGTGTTTGTTTGTTTGTAACATGTCATGGTATTGTTTGTTTGTAACATGTCATGGTGTTTGTTTGTAACATGTCATGGTCATTGTTTGTTTGTAACATGTCATGGTCATTGTTTGTTTGTAACATGTCATGGTGTTGTTTGTTTGTAACATGTCATGGTGTTTGTAACATGTCATGGTCGTTGTTTGTAACATGTTATGGTGTTGTTTGTTTGTAACATGTCATGGTGTTTGTTTGTTTGTAACATGTCATGGTGTTTGTTTGTAACATGTCATGGTGTTTGTTTGTTACCGTCATCAGTTGACCAGGTTCACAGTCCAGCTGAGCCTGTGGAGGTTCCAGTCTCCATGGAGCAACGTCCACTGTTGAGTTACATCGTTCATATTCCTGCAGAAAACATTGAAGATTATTCCTTGATTTATTTATCAAAATAAAAACAACAATAAGACAAAGACAAAACTGCTTGTTTCTTCATTATTTGTTTCAAAAACCAAAATGAAACAACTGATAATAATGCAGTTCTCTCTTTTTGTGTTTAAATGAAAAACACAGATGAGGGACGTTTTCAAATGTATCCAATTTTGAACTGAAGAAAATGAGTGAACCTGAAATTACCTTTGACCTTCAGTAAACCTATGTCCATTAGAATAATAGAAAACGGTCGTTATCAGATTTTTTCTGTTTTATTCTATTGTAACCTGAAGGCAATATAATGAAGTGCAAATGAATGTTAACAACCATAGAAACATTTAAATGAATGTTAACAACCGTAGAAACATGTAAATGAATGTTAATGACCATAGAAACATGTAAATGAATGTTAACGACCATAGAAACATGTAAATGAATGTTAACAACCATAGAAACATGTAAATGAATGTTAACAACCATAGAAACATGTAAATGAATGTTAACGACCAAAGAAACATGTAAATGAATGTTAACGAGAGGAGAAACATGTGAATGAATGTTAGTAACCATAGAAACATGTAAAAGAATGTTAACAACCATAGAAACATGTAAATGATGTTCGCAACCATAGAAACATGTAAATGATGTTCGCAACCATAGAAACATGTAAATGAATGTTAACAACCATAGAAACATTTAAATGAATGTTAACAACCGTAGAAACATGTAAATGAATGTTAACGACCATAGAAACATGTAAATGAATGTTAACAATCATAGAAACATTTAAATGAATGTTAACGACCATAGAAACATGTAAATGAATGTTAACGACCATAGAAACATGTAAATGAATGTTAACGACCGTAGAAACATGTAAATGAATGTCAGCAACCACAGAAACATATAAATGAACGTTAACGACCGTAGAAACATGTAAATGAATGTTAACGACCATAGAAACATGTAAATGAATGTTAACGACTATAGAAACATGTACATGAATGTAACGACCATAGAAACATGTAAATGAATGTTAACGACCGTAGAAACATGTAAATGAATGTTAACAACCGTAGAATTATGTAAATGAATGTTAACGACCGTAGAAACATGTAAATGAATGTTAACAATCGTAGAAACATGTAAATGAATGTTAACAATCATAGAAACATGTAAATGAATGTTAACAATCATAGAAACATGTAAATGAATGTTAACGACCGTAGAAACATGTAAATGAATGTTAACGACCATAGAAACATGTAGATCATTATGGTATGATACCGTGGTCATATCTGCAGGTCTTAGGGTGACCCTCTTACTTCAGGGTGACCCTCATAGTTTAGGCTGACCCTCATAGTTTTCACTAATAGGACATAGGTTTACATATGTGTCACTGAGGGTCAAAGGTAATTTCTGATTCACTCAATTTTCTTCAGGTTAAAATTGGATAAAATGAAAACATTCTTCATTTGGATTTTCTTTTTTTTTCATTTAAACACAAAAAGAAAAACTGAAAAAAGCATTGTTATCCTCTTTTCTTTCATTTTGGTTTTAAAAACAAATGAAGAACTTGTTTAATTGTCTTATTTTCAGTTTGAGTTTGAAAAGTCGATGTTCCGCAGGTGGGACGGTTCGTACCACAGTGTCTTCATCAGGAGCGCAGCAGTCATTCAGGTCTTTGTGGTCGGCCTTGGCGCAGGTCGTCCTCCTCATATCAAAGGAAAACTTGTATCTTAAACCTGCCACCACCTGAACACACAACAACAACAACAACAACAGACCAGTAACGTAATTTTGTTTTGTTCACTTTAGTGTCTGGTACAAATGAAGGTTCAGTGTTTATAACTCTAAGGTTAATTTCAGAAACATTTTCGAAAACTATTCACAGTGCAGATCAGACCCTCATGTTCTGCGTGTGGTTCTCAAATGTGGGTACGTAGAGGTACTGCAGGGGGTACATGAGGCTTTTCAAAATTCTTTTTAAAGAATAACTACACTTATAAATATCAGTTATTGACAAACTTTACTTTCAAACAATGTGAATAACATTGAAAGAATAAGGCTAATTTGAACGATATACTGCTTTTATTTATCAATTGCACATGTTCATTGTAACCCACAGATCATAGTGGAGTGAAATACAAATACACTAAATATTTAATATCAGTCACATGATTGTTATTGACTGTTCTTGAAACATTTCAGGTTCTTCAAACTTGTTTAAGATTATTAAAATATTACTAACACTGTTACTAACACTGTTACTGCTGTTACTAACACTGTTACTATGACTGTTACAACTGTTACTAACACTGTTACTAACACTGTTACTATGACTGTTACAACTGTTACTAACACTGTTACTAACACTGTTACTAAGACTGTTACAACTGTTGTAATGGAAATCTATTGTGCTTTAACATTGTATTACTTTTTTTTTTCTTTATATTATTACTTTGTCTTATGATTTACTTCTGTTAACTTTAACCGTTGACTGTGCTTAGCCCAGGGCATTTAAACCAGTCAGTGACACTTTTATGGTTAGTTGTATCAGTTGAAAGTTTTATCAACCACCTGTGATCTCCTTTTATTGCGGGTTGTATGATCTTTATCAACCTTCTGTGATCTCCTTTTATTGCTTGTTGTGTTATCTTTACCAACCTTCTGTGACCTCCTTTTATTGCTAGTTGTTTGATCATTATCTTAACCAACCTTTCTGTATGTTTCCTTTGATTGGCCAGTTGTATCTGTATAAGTACCTGTGCCTCCTTAGTCTGGCAGAGATCTCTCCACATACATGCTGCCATGTGTGTGTTCTGTCTTGAACAAAACTCATTACAATTATTTTTCTAAATATTATTCTGATTCCAGCTTCGTTCTTAATTTAACTGAAATTATTCTACAACACTGTTACTAAGACTGTTACAACTGTTACTAACACTCTTACTAACACTACTAATACTGTTACTAACACTCTTACTAACACTACTAATACTGCTACTACTGTTACTAACACTGTTACTAACACTACTAATACTGCTACTACTGTTACTAACACTGTTACTAACACTACTAATACTGCTACTACTGTTACTAACACTGTTACTACTGTTACTAAGACTGTTACTACTGTTACTCACACTGTTACTAATACTGTTACTAGCACTTTTACTAACACTGCTACTAACACTGTTACTACTATTACTAACACTGTTACTACTGTTACTAACACTGTTACTAACACTGTTACTACTGTTACTAACACTGTTAGTAACATTGTTACTCACACTGTTACTAACACTGTTACTAATCCTGTTACTAACATTGTTACTACTGTTACTAACACTGTTACTACTGTTACTAACACTGTTACTACTATTACTAACATTATTACTATTATTACTACTATCATTATTACTACCATTACTAACATTATTACTACTATTACTAACACTACTCTACAACTTTCTAGAACATTTCTTCTTCACACATTAAATGTATTAATCTTCCACAGATGTAGCATTTATTCTAGAATCTCACACCGTAGAGAAAGAAGCAGTAACATTTCAAAGGGAGTTTTTTCTTATTCAAGCCAAAGAAATGGAGTGATGGTGATTATTATTAAAAGATGAAGCTTCGTCATGATGGTAATAAGAATTAGTCTGGAATATTATACAATATGTATAATATAATAAAGGACAGCCTGGCTATTTCCATCAGCTACATATGGAAGGTCAGATTTGTCAGATTTGAACCAAGTGATAGATGGGATGATTGACAGGAGCACATTCAAGGGTAAACAGACCAGAACACAGAGCTGTAAATCATCTGTTAACATTTGGATGTTTGGACATAAGTCTATAGACTTTCTACTGTCACGACACATTCTAATATTGACTGGTTTTTAATAGACAAATAGACTGTAAGATGTGACCATGTAGATGTACATATAGACTGAAAGACAGACAGACAGATGGAGGATACAGACAGACAGACGGAGGATACAGATAGACAGACAGTTAGATGATAAAGACAGACAGACAGATGGAGGATACAGACAGACAGACAGTTAGAGGATAAAGACAGACAGACAGAGGATAAAGACAGACAGACAAAGGGAGGATACAGACAGACAGAGGATAAAGACAGACAGATGGAGTATACAGACAGATGGAGGGTACAGACAGACAGACAGTTAGAGGATACAGACAGACAGATGGAGGATAAAGACAGACAGACAGATGGAGGATAAAGACAGACAGGTGGAGTTTACAGCCAGAAAGATGGAGCATACACACAGACAGGTGGGGGATACAGGCAGCCAGACAAATGGAGGATACAGACAGACAGATGGAGAATACAGACAGATGGAGGATACAGACAGACAGTTAGAGGATAAAGACAGACAGATGGAGGATAAAGACAGACAGACAGGTGGAGGATACAGATAGACAGACAGTTAGAGGATACAGACAGACAGACAGATGGAGGATACAGACAGACAGTTAGAGGATAAAGACAGACAAACAGATGGAAGATACAGACAGACAGACAGACAGTTAGAGGAAAACAAAACAGACAAATAGATGGAGGATACAGACAGAAAGAAAGATGGAGGATATAAACAGACAGCCAGATGGAGGATAAAGACAAACAGATGGAGGATACAGACAGATAGACAGTTAGATGATGAAGGCAGACAGACAGATGGAGGATACAGACAGACAGACAGTAAATTAGAGGATAAAGACAGACAGAGGATACAGACAGACAGACATGAGGAGGATACAGACAGATAGACAAATGGCGGATAAAGACAAACAGACAGAGGTAGGATAAAGACAGAAAGACAGATGATAAAGTAAGACAGACAGATGGAGGATACAGACAGGCAGTCAGGTGGAGGATAAAGACAGACAAATGGAGGATACAGACAGACAGGCAGACAGTTAGAGGATAAAGACAGACAGGTGGAGGATACAGACAGACAGATGGAGGATACAGACAGGCAGTCAGATGGAGGATACAGACAGACAGATGGAGGATACACACAGACATATTGAGGATATAGACAGTCAGATGGAGGATACAGACAGACAGACAGATAAAGGATACAGACAGACAGATGGAGGATACAGACAGGCAGTCAGATGGAGGATACAGACAGACAGTTGGAGGATATAGACAGACAGACAGATGGAGGATACACACAGACAGATTGAGGATATAGACAGACAGATGGAGGATACAGACAGACAGAGGATAAAGACAGACAGTTAGATGGGGAATATAGACAGACAGTTAGAGGATACAGAGAGACAGCTACATGGAGGATACAGACAGACAGATGGACCAACAGTAGGATATTTAGTAACACATTAGCAGAAGATCTTAAATCATTCTTTAAACCAACGTTGCTTCTATGTCACAAACGTCATCTGTATGAAAAACATCAACAGGGAAAATGAGAAGCTGTTTCTCTGAAAGTAAAAAAGACAATGCAATGAAAGTGACAACGTTGGAAAAGGACATATGGAACCTGGTAATTGATAATACAGAGGCTCAGCGCGCTCGGAGATGACATCCAAAAAGTGGAGAGGACTTCCCCCGATGCTCTGGTTATTTAGCTCCGTGACTTTAATCATTGCATTCTGAGCCACGAACTCCACAGGTACAAACAGTTTATTAAATGCCCCACCAGGGCAGGGAACACACTGGATGACTGTTACACAACAGTAAAGGACACGCTTGGACTATCTGATCACGTGATGGTCCACCTGGTTCCCACAGCTGCGTACATGCTTGGAAACAACTGACTGGGACATGTTTAAAGGAGCCACACATGATCTGGATGAGTACAAGGACACTGTGACCTCATATATCCACTTTTGTGAGGAGCACATTCTACCTACCTATACCTGTCTAGGGTGAGTTACTCCAATGATAAGCCCTGGTTCACAGCTTAACTGAGACAGATAAGGTATGAAAAAGAAGCAGCTCTGAGAAATGAGCACAGGGATCACTATAGAGAGGCCAAATACCGCTTTAGCAGGGAGCTGAGGAGGGCTAAATCTGCATATTCAGAGAAGCTCCGTTAGCAATTCACTGCTAACAACCCTGCTTCTGTTCGGAGAGGCCTGAGGCAGATCACCAACTTCTGACCTCGGGCTTCAAAGGGACAGGACAACAAAGCCCTTTGTCAGAGTCTGTCCCGATACTACACCCACTGCCCCCATGGTCCTTCATCAAAGACAGCCCCCCCCCTCCACTCGTAATCACACAACAGGAGGTGCACAGGCAGTTCGAACCCTAACAAGGCCCCCGGCCCGGATATCGTGTGCGAAGGAGCTGACTCCTGTCTTTACGAGCATCTTCAACTGGATCAGCACTGGATCCCCCCAGGGCTGCGTATTTTCCCACCACCAGTCTGTCAAGCTGATCAAGTTTGCAGACGACACCACCCTCATCGGGCTCATCTCCAACGGCGATGAGTCTGCTTATAGGAGAGAGGTGGCCCGGCTGGTGTCCTGGTGCAGCCACAACAACCTGCAGCTGAACGCTCAGAAGACTGTGGACATGATTGTGGACTTCAGGAAAGGCACAGCCCCTCTGCCCCCCCTTGCCCTCATAGATTCCCCCATCACCACTGAGGACCCCTTCCGCTTCCTCGGTACCAGCAGAGGATGATCTATCTGTGGCAGCTGAGAAAGCTCAAGCTGCCCTCCAAGATGTTGGTGCAGTTTTACACGGCCATCATTGAGTCCATCTTTACCACCTCCATCACCGTGTGGTACCCTGGAGCCAGGTACCCAGGGACAGGCTGAGGCTGTAGCGAGTTCTGCGTGCCGCTGAGAAGGTGATTTGCTGCGGACTCCCATCCATCCAGGACCTCTACATCTCCAGGACCAGGAGGCGTGTAGGTCGGATCATGACCGACCCTTCTCACCCTTGACATGCCCTGTTTTCCCCCCTCCCCTCAGGCAGGAGACTACGGTCCATTCGGACCAAAAGCTCCCGCTATATGAACAGTTTCTTCCACTCGGCCACCAGGCTGCTGAACACCAAATGACTTAGTCAGACTCTCCAGCACTAAGTACAACAGCCAACACTGGACACATGACCAACATAAAACCTCTGTCTCTTTTGCACTGACTTAAACGCACTTCACATATTTTATTATATTTTTTTTATCTTATTCTATCTTTTGTCCATGCTTAGCATTTCTATTTTTTTTTATTGATTGTTGAATGTTGCAGCGCTACACCGAGACAAATTCCTAGTTTTATATTACATGTGTACTATATGAACATTGGCAATAAAGCTCTTTCTGATTCTGACATCAGGATATTTATAAATATACCAGTGACGTCTTCAAAACAAATAAATTAGTTGAAGAATTCTCTAAGATTTATAAACAGTGAGTCCACTCCTAGAAGAGAAGAAACAGATGTTTTTTTCTAACCTTCAGATCCTAATATTTCTGAGGAGAAAAGAGTAATGATGGACGTCCCTCTAACAGAGGATGACATAAGAACGACTGTACAGAAGAAAAACAGGAAGTCGTCTGGAGTCGACGACTACTATAACAAATATATTGATATCCTCTGATCTACATAAGGTTTATCTGGAGACATTTAAGGCTCTTTGTCCAGCGCCTTCATCAGTCTTATCCCAAACAAACAAACACCACAACCAACTAACTGTAGACCCGTCAGTCTCCTTGGTTGTTGACCTTAAGATACTGACTAAGACTGGAACAGGTCCAGTCTACTGTCATAAATGTTGACCCATAGATGGTCAATGGATCATATGTGAAGACTCGTGCATCTTGAACATAGAAATGGTCCCAGTCCTACACCGTTACCGCCCTCTCACCACACGCACAGAAGTGCAGGTGTCCTCATGGCAGCTCTTTCTAAATTCCAATTTGGGCCAGGATTTTGCCACTGGGTGAATGTGGGTGAATGTGCTCTACCCTAATCCATGAGCAGCTGCTCTTACAAATGGGATGATATCTAACTTTTTTAGTCAAGGGGAACAAGACAAGACTGTGGTTCAGTTGGTAGAGTGGGTTGCCCAATGACCAAGACGTTGGTGGTTCACGTCCTGGCTCTGTCTGTCCACATGTCCAATGGTCCACATGTCCAAGTGTCCACATGCCAAAGTGTCCTTGGACAAAGACACTAAACCTTTAGTCTGCCAGTAGGACTGACCTTTGACCTTCAAACCTACTGGTGTATGAGTGTGTGTGAATGGGTGAATGTGAGGCTAATGTAAAGAGCTTTGAACCATGAAGGTGGAACAACTATAGAAGTGAAGAACATTTACATTCGGCTGTGGTTCAGTTGGTAGAGTGGGTCGCCCAATGACCGAGAGGTTGGCGGTTCGCGTCCCGGCTCTGGCTGTCCACATGTCGAAGTGTCCTTGGGCAAGACACTGAACCCTGGCTTAGGCCCCCAGTAGGACTTACCATAGACCTTAGAAACCTACTGGTGTATGAGTGTGTGTGTGAATGGGTGAATGAGAGGCTAATGTAAAGCGCTTTGAGCACCATGAAGGTGGAAAAGCGCTATATAAGTGCAGTCCATTTACCATTTTACCATTTACATTTATCACCACTCTTATTCATGCTAGCTTGAGAACCATTAGCTCTGGCAATTAGGGCAGAAAAAATAATTAAGGGCGTACATGCGGGTGGCAGAGAACATGATTATGCAGCTCACTCTACTTGAGTGCATCAACTCCAAATTGTTAGGATATAAAATAAACTGGCGTAAATCTGAAAACATGTTACTATCAAGAGCATGTCACTCAAATGATATCATGATGTTTAATTTCAAATAGATACCCACAGGCATGAAATATCTTGGAATTTATTGAACTCAAAACTTGAAGGAATTGGTGCTATTGAATATAGAACAACTCCTACAGAAAATAAAAAAGCTTACATAATAAAAAAACTTACATTATGGGGAAAGTGAATGGAATAAAATGGCCAAAATTCATTGATGTTTCCACGATGTTACCTTTTGACGTAGACCAACACTGTTGATGACACATGATCATATTGTATCTTTGGGATAAGAAAGATTCAACATCAGGAGCAGGAACTAGTTGACCCATTACATATGTGGACACAGCAAGGACTGATGGGGACAGCTGCTCCATAATGCAA
>CM035786.1:50791322-50916322 GCA_020466265.1 Siphamia tubifer
GTACATAAGGCAGTATTTACTGGTACATAAGGTAGTATTTACTTGTACATAAGGTAGTATTTACTGGTACATAAGGCAGTATTTACTAGTACATAAGGTAGTATTTACTGGTACATAAGGTAGTATTTGCTTGTACATAAGGTAGTATTTACTGGTACATAAGGCAGTATTTACTGGTACATAAGGTAGTATTTACTGGTACATAAGGTAGTATTTACTGGTACATAAGGTAGTATTTACTGGTATATAAGGCAGTATTTACTGGTACATAAGGCAGTATTTACTGGTGCATAAGGCAGTATTTACTGGTACATAAGGCAGTATTTACTGGTATGTAAGGCAGTATTTACTGGTACATAAGGCAGTATTTACTGGTACATAAGGCAGTATTTACTGGTACATAAGGTAGTATTTACTGGTACATAAGGCAGTATTTACTGGTACATAAGGTAGTATTTACTTGTACATAAGGTAGTATTTACTGGTACATAAGGCAGTATTTACTGGTACATAAGGTAGTATTTACTGGTACATAAGGCAGTATTTACTGGTACATAAGGTAGTATTTACTGGTATATAAGGCAGTATTTACTGGTACATAAGGCAGTATTTACTGGTACATAAGGTAGTATTTACTGGTACATAAGGTAGTATTTACTTGTACATAAGGTAGTATTTACTGGTGCATAAGGCAGTATTTACTGGTGCATAAGGCAGTATTTACTGGTGCATAAGGCAGTATTTACTGGTATGTAAGGCAGTATTTACTGGTACATAAGGCAGTATTTACTGGTACATAAGGCAGTATTTACTGGTACATAAGGTAGTATTTACTGGTACATAAGGCAGTATTTACTGGTACATAAGGTAGTATTTACTTGTACATAAGGTAGTATTTACTGGTACATAAGGCAGTATTTACTGGTACATAAGGTAGTATTTACTGGTACATAAGGCAGTATTTACTGGTACATAAGGTAGTATTTACTGGTATATAAGGCAGTATTTACTGGTACATAAGGCAGTATTTACTGGTACATAAGGTAGTATTTACTGGTACATAAGGTAGTATTTACTGGTACATAAGGCAGTATTTACTGGTGCATAAGGCAGTATTTACTGGTGCATAAGGCAGTATTTACTGGTATGTAAGGCAGTATTTACTGGTACATAAGGCAGTATTTACTGGTACATAAGGCAGTATTTACTGGTACATAAGGTAGTATTTACTGGTACATAAGGTAGTATTTACTTGTACATAAGGTAGTATTTACTGGTACATAAGGCAGTATTTACTGGTACATAAGGTAGTATTTACTGGTACATAAGGTAGTATTTACTGGTACATAAGGTAGTATTTACTGGTATATAAGGCAGTATTTACTGGTACATAAGGCAGTATTTACTGGTGCATAAGGCAGTATTTACTGGTGCATAAGGCAGTATTTACTGGTATGTAAGGCAGTATTTACTGGTACATAAGGCAGTATTTACTGGTACATAAGGCAGTATTTACTGGTACATAAGGTAGTATTTACTTGTACATAAGGTAGTATTTACTGGTACATAAGGCAGTATTTACTGGTACATAAGGTAGTATTTACTGGTACATAAGATAGTATTTACTGGTACATAAGGTAGTATTTACTGGTACATAAGGCAGTATTTACTGGTACATAAGGTAGTATTTACTTGTACATAAGGTAGTATTTACTAGTACATAAGGTAGTATTTACTGGTACATAAGGTAGTATTTACTTGTACATAAGGTAGTATTTACTTGTACATAAGGTAGTATTTACTGGTACATAAGGCAGTATTTACTGGTACATAAGGTAGTATTTACTGGTACATAAGGTAGTATTTACTGGTACATAAGGTAGTATTTACTGGTATATAAGGCAGTATTTACTGGTACATAAGGCAGTATTTACTGGTGCATAAGGCAGTATTTACTGGTGCATAAGGCAGTATTTACTGGTACGTAAGGCAGTATTTACTGGTACATAAGGCAGTATTTACTGGTACATAAGGCAGTATTTACTGGTACATAAGGTAGTATTTACTGGTACATAAGGCAGTATTTACTGGTACATAAGGTAGTATTTACTTGTACATAAGGTAGTATTTACTGGTACATAAGGCAGTATTTACTGGTACATAAGGTAGTATTTACTGGTACATAAGGTAGTATTTACTGGTACATAAGGCAGTATTTACTGGTACATAAGGCAGTATTTACTGGTGCATAAGGCAGTATTTACTGGTATGTAAGGCAGTATTTACTGGTACATAAGGCAGTATTTACTGGTACATAAGGCAGTATTTACTGGTACATAAGGTAGTATTTACTGGTACATAAGGCAGTATTTACTGGTACATAAGGCAGTATTTACTGGTACATAAGGTAGTATTTACTGGTACATAAGGTAGTATTTACTGGTACATAAGGTAGTATTTACTGGTACATAAGGTAGTATTTACTGGTACATAAGGCAGTATTTACTGGTACATAAGGCAGCATTTACTGGTACATAAGGCAGTATTTACTGGTACATAAGGTAGTATTTACTGGTACATAAGGCAGTATTTACTGGTACATAAGGCAGTATTTACTGGTACATAAGGCAGTATTTCCTGGTACATAAGGCAGACTGCTGTGGGTCAGTGGGTTTGAACATGTGTTGGTCTAACCTGTCGGGTCGCATGTCCAACATCATTCAGACGGAACAGGTGTGTGGAGTCTGACATAGAGTTGTATTTGGAAATGGAAACAGCAATAGGAATCTTCAGGTCCTCAGAGTTCTCTTCTATATCCTCAGGACAGCCCATACACTGAGCCTTCCCCTCCTTCACTAGATCCTCTATTAAAAAACAAAACAGCAGAAGTTCATTGACTCAGTCACAGTTACCAATGGGAAATTGTATTGAACATAAGTCAAATGCTAACTACGTTAGCGACAACACTGTGGACAAATGCAGTAGCCTAGCCAAACAAACAGCAAAGACAACTAAAGAAAGGTCCTACTAAAGTATGAAAAGTACTTTATGATATAACATATAACTCAACAGTCCACATCCTACAATAGTAATAAATGACATCATAAATGATTAATAAATTAGTACTTTTTTTTTTCATACTTTTTGTAGTTCAGAAGGACATCAAAAACACAGACAGTGAAGCGGTGACTGAGTAAAAAACCTTTAGGTTTCAACTGTTCCTTTAATACATTTATTTACAGGGGTTTCCAATGTTGAAAAACATTTTAGATGCAAGAAACAGAAACCAAGGTATTTACTGTGGTTTAAAGTGTTGTGTTTGGATGAACTGACCAAGGCTTTGGCTTTGATACGTTAATGTGTTTTCTCTGTATCAACTGGGTCCATGTCAATTGAATGACAAATATTCCCTTTTCTGACAAACATGGTCAATGTGAACAGCAGCAGGACCCCTTTAGGTACTGAATACACACACACACACACACACACACACACATATATATATATATATATATATATATGTATGTGTGTATCAGAGATGGTCAAAGTAAGTTACGTAGAAGTTGAGCAACTGCTGTGCAAACATACTGAGGTAAAAGTGAAAAAATACAAAAAATGAAAACTGCATTTTTAAGTTTTTGCTATGGATCAAATAAAACTATGGTGGATATTAGTGACAATGAAGTGAATATTTGGCACTGACATGTAACTGCACTGTTCATTTAACTGCCCTGTTCATTTAACTGTACTGTTCATGTAACTGCACTGTTCATGTAACTGCACTGTTCATGTAACTGAACTTTTCCCGTAACTGCACTGTTCATGTAACTGCACTGTTCATTTAACTGTACTGTTAATGTAACTGTACTGTTCCCGTAACTGTACTGTTCCCGTAACTGCACTGTTCATGTAACTGAACTTTTCCCGTAACTGCACTGTTCATGTAACTGCACTGTTCATTTAACTGTACTGTTCATGTAACTGTACTGTTCATGTAACTGTACTGTTCCCGTAACTGCACTGTTCATGTAACTGAACTTTTCCCGTAACTGCACTGTTCATGTGACTGCACTGTTCATTTAACTGTACTGTTCATGTAACTGTACTGTTCCCGTAACTGCACTGTTCATGTAACTGCACTGTTCATTTAACTGTACTGTTCATGTAACTGTACTGTTCCCATGACTGCACTGTTTATGTAACTGTACTGTTCATGTAACTGTACTGTTCCCGTAACTGCACTGTTCATGTAACTGCCCTGTTCATGTAACTGTACTGTTCCCGTAACTGCACTGTTCATGTAACTGCCCTGTTCATTTAACTGTACTGTTCCCATAACTGCACTGTTCCCGTAACTGCACTGTTCATGTAACTGCACTGCTGTTTAAGTAAAAATTTGAATGATTTATGGGGCAGAAGAAAACGATATTGGCTGATGAAGCCAAACAGATTAAAAAAAAAGTCACTTGACTTTAACTGAAGAAGTTACATCTCTAAGGTTACAGCAGAAAAATATTCTGGATTTGGAACAAGAAGAGAAGACTCTGCAAAGGAAATGCTGAACAAGATAAATGGATCACATCTGAAAAGATGAATGATGGAACAATATATGAGGTTGAATGATGTGATCATCACTGGCCTCTACATTAACCCTGGATCATTTGTTCGTGCAACGTCCGTGGAAAACGTGGGTGAACCCAGTGACTGGGACGTCGACAGTACAGAGCAGCAAGTGGCAGACTGCAGGAAGAAGGGATCGTAATGAACTGTAGTAACATGGAGGCATGCCACCCTCTGACAGGAGAACACCCAGCGACGGCCCTGCCGTCATAATGACGTTTGGAATGAGGAAACACAAGATCACACTTCTGAATTAACAAAAAACTCTGAAATGGACTAATGTATACATCAATGATCCTACAAAACACAATGCAGACCTCGCTAGGGAAGCACGATTACTGAAGAAGAAGATCCAGAGTACACAGACAAACAACTGGAAAGTATTCATTACGCTGAATGGTTCACCTGAGGCCAAAGTACTGGTCATCTGAAACATGGAGGAGCTGGAGAAGGTCCAGTAATGATCTGAGCATGAAGGTACCATCCACACACAACCATGACAAACACAGACAGAACTCACTCATCTTCATCTGGACCCAATATGAACCATTTCACTGAGAGGATAAATGATTAGGACCAACTGGAACTGAGAACGTTTGACACAAGTCACAGAATAAAGACCTGGACAGCAACTGCTTTTACTACAGTGAAGAACAATTCAACCTGAACATTTATTCAAAAAACTAAATATCCATTATTCACCTCAACAGCAGGAGCCTCTATGCCAACTTCTATGTCTTTGAACTAGAGGGTTATGAATGGAGGACTGTAAATACAAAAAACAAAGGTGGGGGAGGAGTTGTAATATACATGAATAAAAAGTTAAACTTCAAAGTACTTGAATGTATGACAACTGTGGTTGATAATCTGGTAGAATGTTTAACTGTTGAAATTTTCCAGGAAAAGCAGAAGCATATTTGTTAAGGATGTGTAGTGGATTGGACCCAAATGCAGACACCAACCGCTTGAACTCAGGCTCTTTATTGTGAGCACAAAAACATAAACACACACACGAACTGATCTGTCCCACGGGTGCACCGATCCGGGGGTCCGTCGGGAAGCAGGAGCAAAGATGATGTGAATCATGTGGGGTGAACTGACAACGGAGATAGAGGAGGAAAGAACTTAAATAGGGAGAGGTAATGAGGACAGGTGTGTTGAGGACCAGGTGAAACAAATAAGGTGAGAGGTGACAGGGAGCAGACAGGAAAGACAGTAAAGGGAAAAGGAACTGTGAGGAGGGATATGACAGTGCCCCCCCCCTCAACGGCCGGCTCCAGACGGCCCAGGAAGCTCCGGGTGATCCCGATGGAAATCCGTGATCAGTGACCGATCGACCACATAGCTGGCTGGGATCCAGGACCGCTCCTCCGGACCATATCCCTCCCAGTCCGCCAGATACTGCCAGCCACGTCCCCGGCGGCGAGCAGCGAGGAGGCGTCGCACAGTGTAGACGGGGCCCCCATCCACCATCCTGGGCGGCGGGGGGGGGTGCTGTGCGAGGGACCAGAGGATGGGGAACTTGGTGGGGCTTAATGCGGCTGACGTGGAAGGAGGGGTGGATGCGCATGGACCTGGGGAGCCGAAGTCTAACAGACACAGGGTTAATGACCTTGATAATGGGAAACGGACCAATAAACCTGGGCGCCAACTTACGGTTTTCCACCCGGAGCGGCAGGTCCCGAGTGGAGAGCCAAACCCTCTGCCCCACTTGGTACGGAGGAGGGTCCGAGCGCTGCCTGTCAGCTGCCCTCTTGGCAGTAGCTGACGCCCTGAGAAGCGCCCTCCTGGCACGGGCCCAGACCCTCCTGCACCGCTGGATCAGAGTCGAGGCAGCCGGAACTCTGATGTCCCCCTGCTGCTCGCCGAACAGTGGAGGTTGGTACCCAAACACGCACTGAAACGGCGAGAAGCCAGTGGACGCAGAGGGCAGAGTGTTGTGAGCAAACTCCACCCAGATGACCTGCCGACTCCAGGTGGAAGGCCTGGAAGAGGCAAGAAGGCGCAGTCCCGTTTCCAAAGCCTGGTTGGTCCTCTCTGCCTGCCCGTTTGACTGGGGGTGATAGCCTGAGGAGAGACTAGACTTGGCCCCAATTAGACGGCAAAACTCAGTCCAAAACTTTTAAATGAATTGGGGCCCCCGGTCCGATACAATATCCCTGGGGAACCCATGCACCCTACACACCTGATCCAACAGCACCTCTGCCGTCTCCTCCGCTGAGGGAAGCTTCGGCAGAGGTATAAAACGGGCCATCTTAGAAAACCTGTCCACCACCGTGAGCACCACCATCTTACCATCCGAAGGGGGCAGCCCGGTCACAAAATCCAGGGAGATATGACTCCAGGGACGTGTCGGGATTGGCAGGGGCAGCAGCAAACCAGCGGGGTGCTGATGAGAAGATTTCACCTGAGCACAAACTGGACAAGAAAGGACATACCTCCTAACCTCTTGCTCCATTCCCTCCCACCAGAAACTCTGTCGGATGAACGCTAAGGTTCTCCTGACCCCGGGGTGACAGGCCAGCTGACAGGTGTGCCCCCAGTGAATGACCTGGGACCTCAAAGCTGGAGGAACATGGAGCAGTCCCTTGGGGCAGGCTGGAGCTACAGCCTGACCCTGACTGGCCAACCGTACCTGTTCCTCTATCTCCCAGGTGAGACCCCTGATTACCAGGGACCGGGGCAAGATGGTCTCTGGTTCCTTCTGTGGAGGAGAAGGGGAGAACTGGCGGGACAGAGCATCGGCCTTTCTGTTCTTCGACCCTGGTCGATAGGAGAGGGTAAAATTGAATCGGGTGAAGAACAGTGCCCATCTAGCCTGCCGAGCATTCAGCCGCTTGGCCCCCTGGATATACTCCAGGTTCCGGTGATCTGTCCACACCAAGAAGGGTTGTTCTGCACCCTCCAACCAGTGCCTCCACTCCTCCAGGGCCTCTTTCACCGCCAACAGTTCCCTATTTCCTACATCATAATTTTGTTCGGCGGGGGTGAGACGGCGAGAAAAAAAAGCGCAAGGGTGAATACGATTGTCCTTAGAGGACCGCTGAGACAGAATAGCGCCAACCCCCACCTCAGAGGCATCCACCTCTACAATGAACTGAAGGTGAGGATCGGGTAAGGTGAGTACCGGAGCGGAGGTGAACAGGGTCTTAAGCCGGGTGAAGGCCTCGCTGGCCCGAGGGGTCCACCCAAACCGAGTCTTCTCAGACGTCAGCTGGAATAGTGGAGCAGCGACCGAGCTATAACCACGGATGAAGCGGCGGTAGAAATTAGCAAAACCCAGGAAGCGGCGAAGCTCCCTGCGTGACTGGGGAGGAGCCCAGTCACGGACCGCTTTCACCTTGGTGTCCTCCATCGCTACCCGACCCTCAGACACAACGAAGCCCAGAAAGGTGACTGAGGGGGAGTGAAACGCGCACTTCTCAGCCTTTACAAATAACTGGTGCTCCAAGAGACGGGTGAGGATGGTGCGGACATGCTGGATGTGAGTAGACAGATTAGGAGAGAAAATAAGGATATCATCTAAATAGACAAACACAAACCGATTAAGGAATTCCCCAAGAATGTCATTCACGAAATTTTGGAACACCGCGGGTGCGTTGGTGAGACCGAAAGGCATAACCAGGTACTCGTAATGACCAGATGGAGTGTTGAACGCCGTTTTTCACTCATCCCCCTCCCGTATCCTCACCAAGTGGTACGCATTGCGCAGATCCAACTTGGTGAAGACACGGGCACCCTGAAGCTGTTCAAAGGCCGTAGAGATGAGTGGAAGTGGGTACCTGTTGCGGACGGTGATGTTATTGAGGCCCCGGTAGTCTACACATGGTCGGAGGGTGCGATCCTTCTTCTCCACGAAGAAGAATCCAGCCCCCGCCGGAGATGAGGAGGGTCGGATAAGGCCAGCCTGGAGAGAAGAATTGATGTACTCAGACATCGCCTGTGTCTCAGGACCAGAGAGGGAGTATATCCTTCCTCGAGGAGGAGATGTGCCCGGTAAGAGATCAATAGCGCAATCATACGCTCGATGAGGGGGTAGAGAACATGCCCGCTGCCTGCTGAATACCTCCTGCAGATCATGGTAATAGGCTGGAACCCCGATCAGATCTGGGGAAACGGAGAGCTCAGGGACAGTGGCAGAAAAACATGACAGGTTAGACTTAGAGTGCACTGGCTCCCCCACCCCGAGGGATAAACAGGTGTTACTGCACGTGTCAGACCAGGACAAAACTCTAGCTCTCCTCCAGTCTATGTGAGGGTTATGTGTGGAAAGCCATGGGAAACCCAACACCACAGGGTGAGCAAGAGAACGAAAAAGAAAAAAAACAATTAATTCAGAGTGACCATCTGGGAAGACTAGCCTGACCGGTGAAGTCAGGTGAGTAATTCTGCTCAGCAGCCTCCCGTCCAGAGCTGTGGCGGAGTGTGGTACTGAGAGAGGGTGAACAGGAAGGTGTAATTTGCGAACTAACTCTACACTAATCAGATTTGCGTCACAGCCAGAATCAATAAGGACAGAAGATGAAACTGTGTCTGATTGAGAAGAAAGTGAGAGAGTAAAGCAGGCACGAGCAGGACTCACCCGACCAGGCTTTGGCGGTTGGAACCGGACTGGGTTGGATGGACAGGAAGGACAGGTGTCTACGAGGTGGTCCCCGCCCCCGCAGTACAGGCACAACCCCCCCGCCCGCCGACGCCGCTTCTCCTCACGGTTCAAACGGGTCCTCCCCAACTCCATTGGTTCCTCCCGGAACCCGGAAACAGCAGAAGGAGATGAGGAACGAACGGGGTCGTAGGTACCCGCCTCCGGGCTACGGGTGAGGCGGTGAGGTCCTCCAAGATGACGCTCCTCCTCTCTCTCTCTCCGCCGGTCCCGAAGGCGTTGATCCACCCGGATGATGAGCGCGATGAGGTCGTCGAAATCCTCCGGGAGGTCCAGAGGAGCCACCTGGTCCTTGACAGCGGGAGACAGACCTTGGAGGAACATCCCCTGGAGAGCTGTGTCATTCCATCCACTGTCCGCCGCCAGCGTCCGGAATGAAATGGCATAGTCCGCCGCCGTGCCGCTACCTTGGCGGAGAGTGGTGAGCTTCTGCGCCGCCTCCCGCCCGTTCGAAGCCTGCTGAAATATCCTTCTAAAGGCTTCGATAAACCCCGGGAGAGACCGGCAGCAGGGGGAATCCTTACCCCACTCTGCAGTGGCCCAAGTCTCGGCTCGTCCAGTCAGATGGGTTATGATGAAGGCTATCTTAGCCCGATCGGTGGGATAACTGGACGGCGACAGTTCAAAGTGGATGCTGCATTGTGTGAAGAAGGAGTCACAGCGACCGGAGTCCCCTGAAAACTTCTCAGGACGAGACAGGAGAGGAGAGGCGGCAGCTGAAGCGGAGGCGGCAGCCGGGGCGGACTCGGCTGCGGAGAGCGGGCGCCCGGCTCCAACTGAGCGTGGGTCCGATGACCGGGGCTCTGTCAATCCCCGCATCTGTTCCCCGAGGGCGAGGAGGATCCGCTCGTGATGGTCGGCGGAGTCCTGGAGAGCCTGCTGGAACTGTGTGAGCCGTTCCTCCTGGGCTCGGAGACGGAGTGCCTGATTGTGAATCGCCGCTCCCATCTGGTTCGCGTCTGCGGGGTCCATGATTGGTCAGTTCACTCTGTTAAGGATGTGTAGTGGATTGGACCCAAATGCAGACACCAACCGCTTGAACTCAGGCTCTTTATTGTGAGCACAAAAACATAAACACACACACGAACTGATCTGTCCCACGGGTGCACCGATCCGGGGGTCCGTCGGGAAGCAGGAGCAAAGATGATGTGAATCATGTGGGGTGAACTGACAACGGAGATAGAGGAGGAAAGAACTTAAATAGGGAGAGGTAATGAGGACAGGTGTGTTGAGGACCAGGTGAAACAAATAAGGTGAGAGGTGACAGGGAGCAGACAGGAAAGACAGTAAAGGGAAAAGGAACTGTGAGGAGGGATATGACAATATTATTGTTATCTGTGTATACACGACACCAGCTAAAAATACTGATGTTTTCAGGGAATGGATGGAGTGAATGTTGACCAACTAAAGCAACACATTAGTCTTCCTATGTGGTGATTTTAATATCAATGTATTAAATCCAAACAAACACGTTATTAATCTAATGTATAGTTTACATTTGTTTCCAAAAGTTACCAGACCCACCAGCATTACAAGCAGCGGTGCTACCTTGATAGATAATATATACACTAATAAAAGAATAAATGGAATACTAATGAATGATATCAGTGACCATCTAGCAGTATTTACCATCTATGATCATAATTACAGGAATAAAAAAACAGACAAGCAAATAGTATATAGGAGAATTAGGTCAGAAGAAACAGTGAACACATTCTAGAATGATCTACGAGCACAGATTGTATATCAGCAAAAAAATGTTGATAATGCAGATGAAATATTTTGGAATATATTTAAACAATTATACAATGAAAACTGCCCAATTAAAGGATGTAAAAGGAAACTGAAATATAGTAAGTGTCCATGGATCACAAAGGGATTGCAAAATGCCTGTAAAAAGAAAAATGCATTATATAGGGAATTAATAAGACTGAGAAGTAAAGAAGCTGAAATTAAATATAAAATATATAAAAATAAGCTAATTCATATATTAAGGACAAGCAAGAAAGACTATTATTGTAGAATATTAAATGTTAAATAAAACAATACTAAAGGTATATGTGGAATATTAAACAGTATTATACAGATTATCCAGAGTATTTTATTAATAAAGATGATATAGTTTAGAATAAAAGTGAGGTAGCTGGACATATTTATTATTTTTAATAAATGTAGGACTCAGTCTTACAGAAAGTATCTGTGATCCTGGAGCAGATGGACAAAATATGGATACACTGATCGACAGAAATCTAAATTCAATGTTTCTGACACTAGTGGACGAGAAAGAAATATTTAAAACTGAAAAAAAAAACAAAAAAAACTGCAAGAACAAAAAGTCAATGATTCAAATGAGAAAGACATGAAGTTATTCTGTTGTTTAAAACTGGGAACAAACATGACTTCACCAACTACAGCCCATGTCGTTATTAGAACCATTCTAAAAACACTGGAAAAACTCGAATAATAGACTGGAAGAATTTCTACTCAAACAAACGACTCAGCGACAGTCAACATGGGTTCAGATCAAACTGGTCGACATCACTAACAATAACAGAAGACGCTATTGAACAAAAGAAAAATGTCCTTGGAATATTTATTGACATGAAAAAAGCTTTTGACACAATCTATCACAACTAAAAACTAAACTGGACAGATTTGGCGTCAGAGGAATTGTGTCCGACTGGATAAAAAGTTGTTTCTATAGACAAGTTCATGACCCGCTTCCACTTTACTTCCTGATTATGCTGTTCACTTCCTGTCTAAAAGCCTCCCGTTGACTTTACATGTTAACACCGAGTGATTTAGTGAAAAAAAATTATAGACAACGACAAGCGGAAAAGTGGTTCAGGAACAACGTGTGCTATGGTTGGATGTAGAAGCTGAAGAAAACAGCTAAAGGAGTGGTTAGATAGAGAGTGTTTGAACTACAAACCACAAAGACAATGTCCATGCCCTCTTTTGTTGTCATTTTTTCGCAACAGACTGAATCACGCGTCTGGATGAAGGCATTAAATCTAAAGAATCCACCACACAATGTTTTTATGTGTTGCCATCACTTTATGGACAAAATACCAACCGAGGATAAACCGTTTCCAGAGTTATTTTGGGATACACTGGCCTTACACATCTGAAGAGGCTACGACTCACCCAGCTAACTACTAACTATTTCCCCAAAGTAACTTCAACTTCAATCTGATGGTAAGTTCATTAACTTTAGCTTTAGTTATGAAACTGTCAATACTGTTAATTGTGAAGTTGTCATACACTAACGTTACCAACGGTGTTTTGCTAAAACAGCTGATTAGCATCTAAGCTAATGTTCATAGACAGTAGAGCTGGATGTGTATGTTTGATTGACAGGTCGCCTACAGTGCTCCGTGTGTGGGGTTGTTAAACATCCCTTGAAATACAGAATCGTCCCATATTAAAAAACAAACTGACGTCTGATATTGAGCTGAACTTAAGCTAGATGAAATTCTTATTTTGCCATTGATGATTATATAAAAAATCAGAGGTCTGTGAATCTGATAGGATTCGCCATAGTGTCCTGTATTTACCCTCATGGAGTTGGCAGCTCTATCTGTGTGTGTGTGTGTGTGTGTGTGTGTATATGTGTCAGTCCACTTTATTCTTCTATATTAGTTCTTTATTTGCAGATATTGATCCTCCTGACATCCTTGTGGGGTGTCACAGGTACTGACGTTGGTGTTGTTTACAGATGACACAAATTTTTTAACTTTTAACTTATGTCCTTCCTCTGACCCTATTTCTGTTGGTACGGAGGAACTCAATGTCTGCTTTCATTCCTCCTGCCAAACCAACTGTTAAAGAGGCGAAAAGACAACAGTTATCAAACATTATTTCCTCGAACCGTCATAACCTGTGCATACTATTTGAAACCATTGACTCTGTTCTTATCTACAGTCTGTCAGTTTGGAGGCCTCCTCCGATATGTGCAACGACTTCCTTCACTTTTTAATAGATAAGGGTGCCTCCACAAGGGCTCGTATTCCAGCTCCCGTCTTGGATCCCCTGGTCTCTGCCTCTTGTTCTGCTGTTTTTAATCGATTTCAGCCTGTGACTCTGTCGGCTTTGGAAGACGTTATCTGCCATATTAAGCCCTCAGGTTCCCCCCATGATGCCGTCCCTCCTCAGTTTTTTAAAGAGGTTTTGGCCAGTAGAGGGCAGTTGGCTGTCTGTCTTCCAGTGTGGTCCCTGCACATTTTAAACATGCAGGTCTGTGACCCTTGCTTAAGAAACCTGGTCTTGATCACACTGTGTTGGCTAACTTTAGGCCTATTTCAAAGCTGACATTCCTTCAAAGATTTTGGAAACGTGTGTCTATGCTCATCTGAAAACTTTCCTGGATGAGCAGGATATCCTGGAGGTTTTTCAACCTAGATTTAAAACATTTGACAGAAACAGCTTTGTTAAGGGTTTTTAATGACATCCTCCTGGCATCTGATTGTGGTGACTGTGATTCTTGTCCTGCTTGATTTAACAGCTGCTTTTGATACGGTGGACCGTGACATTTTTTTGTACCAGCTTGTGGGTATTTGTGGCTCTGCTCTGTAATGGTTCAGATCCTACTTAGCAGATAGAACTATATCTGTAAGAGTCACCAGTTTTGAGGACCAGACCTCCACTACCTTGTGGGGTTCCACAAGGCTCAATCTTAGGCCCCATGCTCTTCTCACTATATCTGCTCCCGCTATGATCTATTTTTAGAAGGCATGGAATCTCCTTCCATTACCATTCTGATGATAGCCAAATATATACCCTTAAAACGAAAGGACCCCTTCTCCATTGCAACACAAACTAGAGTGCCTGGATGAGGTTAAAACATGGATGGCCCTAAACTTTTTACATTTTAATGAGAAGAAGACTGAAGTGTTGGTGTTTGGACCTAGTAGATCCTGTGGGCCTCTTCCTATCGACCTGAGCCCCCTGGCATCATATGCTCCGCCCACGGCTACAAATTTGGGTTTTAAGGTGGACGGTGATTTTAAATGGACAGTCACATGGGTGCAGCAGTGAAGGCCAGATGTTTTCACCTCAACAGTTGGTAAAGGTCAAACCCTTCCTATTTAGGCAGGACTTGTAAACAGTACTCCATGCCTTCATCATCTGGGCTGAACTATTGTAACACACTGTACATTGGAGTCAGCCAGTCACTGCTCTCATGTCTCCAGTTGGTTCCAATTGTGGCTGCACGTCTTTAACTGGGGCACATCAGTCCATACTGGCCTCACTCCACTGGTTACCCGTGCATTTTAGAATTCATTTTTAAATTCTTATATTTGTTTTTAAATCTTTGAATCATCTGGCCCCGCCATCCCTCTCTGAGCTTCTCATCAGGACACTCCCACCCGGACAGGTCATGTGACCAGTTACTGTTGGTCATAAAAAAATTCTAACCGGAAGCTCAGATGGGAAAGAGCCTTTTCTGTTGCTGCACCGAGTCTGTGGAATAAACTGCCTTTACATATCAGACAGACAGACAGACAGACAGACAGGCACCTTCACTGTCCAATTTTAAAATACATTGTTACTCTCTGGCCTTTGACTCAGCGGCTCATTGACTTTAGTTCTTTTATCGTATGAAAATTTGTTTTTGTGGGTTTTTTTATCTGTGTCGCTTTAGCACTTTTTATTGTATTTTTAGGTTAATTTTATTGCCTCGTTCTCCTTCTCTGTTTAGTGTTTTATACTTGGTAGTGTACAGCTGTGTCTGTTTTAAAGCGCTTTTATAAATAAAGATGGTATGGTATGGTACGGTACGGTACGGTATGGTATGGTATGGTATGGTATGGTATGGTATGATACTCTTGGAAACTTACAGACATAGTCCGTCCACTCTTTTATCAAGTAAGGATCCAGTAGGTGATGCTCACTTTTAAGTATTAATTTATGGAACATTCTAGAGCTGTATCACAGCTCATGTCAGTGACAGTTCCTAGCACCATTCTGTTTGTTTACAAACATGCTGTGTGTCAGTTATGGGGTGCGTGAGGCAAGTTACCGGTGCGTTCATGAACCGTAGGAATTTTAGGTATCCAGGGTACAGGGGGTGACCATTACTTTGTAACAAGAGTGAAGCATGAGAGATGAACTTTATGAACCCAATACACTCAACAAACAGACACATTTACTGTTATGTTATTTTTCCAATGCAGTCAGGAAATAAGAATTTATTAATATAATAATTTAATTCAATTAGTACGGAGCGACATTAGAGCGCAGTCATCTGCCTAGCATGTTTCCTCTCTGCTTTTTGCCGGTATGTCAGGAGTGTGTGAAGCATCGCTCTGCCCACACACACACACACACACACACACACACACACACACACAGACACACACACACCTGCGACAGAACCAAACAGAGACACTTCCGCCTCACCCACTAAATACCCAGAATTCACGCGCGACAACAAATGACCACGGACTGAACCACTAGTGACAGGAAACAGACATTCATACATTATTCAGTTTTTTTTTCTGTGTTTATGTTAAATATATGGAGAATAGTTTGTGTCATTATTTGTGTGGTATGATTTCGTCTTGGGTTGCGGGATATGTAAATATGTTAGAATGTGTGTTAATTGAATTATGTGGTGATTGATATGACTGTGGGCAGGGCTTAGGGGGTCTATAGAGGGTGAGAGTGGGTACAGAGTTGGAGCTGAAGCAGAATTTTAGAGTGTGTGTGGGTGACATCTGTGTGCTTGGGTAGTTGTGTAACTGACACCAAATTGTATTTTTTTTTAGATTCATGTAAATAATTTTTTCTTTTTCCTGGGTTTTTGGGATTTTTTTCACTGTACGTATCTTCACTCCTCATCACTGCTGGGTTTTTGGACTTTGTGTAAATAAAAATTCACCTTAACACTGTAGTCTTGTCGTCTGAGCCTTCAATACCATCCTACAAAAAAAACAAACCCGTGACAGGGGCCATCCATGTTGGCCCCTGACCCATGTGGGCCTGGGGTGTCCCCCCTGTTCCCTGCGCTAGTGTCTGTACTTTATACTTTTACATTTATATAAATATTTGTACTTTATACTCATTACATTTATATAAATATTTGTACTTTATACTCATTACATCTATATATATATATATATATATATATATATATATATATATATATATATATATATATATATATATATATATATCTTCATCTTGCGATCTCGGGCAATTGCCCTGTCAACCAGTAGCTAGTGTTTGGCTCCCCTGGTGTTGTTGCCTATTCCTTTCAAGAAAGCCTATGACTCAATGCCACATACATGGATACTGGAATGCTTAAAACTGTATAACATCAACAGGACACTAAGAGGGTTCATCCAGAACTCAATGAGGCTGTGGAGGCTGAGGCTTAAAACTGTATAACATCAACAGGACACTAAGAGAGTTCATCCAGAACTCAATGAGGCTGTGGAAGACAACTCTGGAGGCCAACTCAAAGCCAATTGCACAGGTGAACATCAGATGCGGCATTTACCAAGGAGATGCTCTGTCCCCCCTGCTGTTCTGCATAGGCCTAAACCCCCTCAGCCAGATCATCTCAAAGAGTGGCTTCAGATACCAGTTCCGAAGTGGAACATCCATCAACCACCTCCTCTACATGGATGACATCAAGCTGTATGCCAAGAATGAGCGTGACATTGATTCCCTAATTCACCTCACCCGGATCTACAGCAAAGACATTGGGATGTCATTGGGACTAGATAAATGTGGGCGGATGATATCTAGAAGAGGAAAGGTGATCACAACTGAAGGGGTTGACCTACCTGAAGGGAATATCACAGATGTGCAGGAAAGTTACAAATACCTAGGGATCCCACAGACAAATGGTAATCATGAGGAGGCAGCTCGGAAGTCAGCCACAGCCAAATACCTACAGAGGATAAGACAGGTCCTGAAAAGTCAGCTGAACGGCAAAAATAAGATCCAGGCCATTAACACCTATGCCCTGCCAGTAATCAGATACCCAGCTGGGATAATATCCTGGCCACTGGAAGATATACAAGCCACTGATATCAAGACAAGGAAACTCCTTACCATGCATGGAGGGTTCCACCCCAAGTCCAGTGTCCTGAGACTGTACACTAAGCGAAAGGAAGGGGGCCGAGGACTAGTAAGTGTCAGAACTACTGTCCAGGAGGAAACGGCAAACCTCCAGGAATACATCAAGAAAATGGCCCCCAATGACCAACTGCTAAGTGAATGCCTCAGGCAACAAAAGCCCAGTAAGGTCGAGGAACCAGAGGGGCTATCATGGAGGGACAAACCCTTGCATGGCGTGTACCATCGACAAATGGAGGAAGTGGCTGATATGGAAAAGACATACCAGTGGCTGGAAAAGGCTGGACTAAAGGACAGCACAGAGGCGCTACTCATGGCTGCACAAGAACAAGCCCTGAACACCAGAGCAATAGAGGCCGGGGTCTACCACATCAGACAGGACCCCAGGTGTAGGCTGTGTAGAGAAGCCCCTGAAACAGTCCAGCACATCACAGCAGGGTGTAAGATGCTGGCAGGCAAAGCACACATGGAGAGGCATAACCAGGTAGCGGGCATACTGTACAGGAACATCTGTAAAGAGTATGGACTGGAGGTCCCAGGGTCAAGATGGGAGAACCCCCCAAAGGTGACAGAGAACAAACAGGCCAAGATCCTGTGGGACTTCCAGATCCAGACTGACAAGATGGTGATGGCCAATCAGCCTGACATAGTGGTGGTGGATAAACATGAGAAGACAGTGGTGGTGATAGATGTAGCAGTCCCCAGTGATAGCAACATCAGAAAGAAAGAACATGAGAAGCTTGAGAAATACCAAGGGCTGAAAGAGGAGTTAGAGAAAATGTGGAGTGTGAAGGCAACGGTGGTACCAGTAGTGATCGGAGCACTAGGGGCAGTGACCCCCAAGCTGGGAGAATGGCTCCAGCAGATACCAGGAACAACATCAGAGAGGGCCATTTTCTACACCTGGGGTCCTGTCTGATGTGGTAGACCCCGGCCTCTATTGCTCTGGTGTTCAGGGCTTGTTCTTGTGCAGCCGTGAGTAGTGCTTCTGTGCTGTCCTTTAGTCCAGCCTTTTCCAGCCACTGGTATGTCTTTTCCATATCAGCCACTTCCTCAATTTGCTGATGGTACACGCCATGCAAGGGTTTGTCCTTCCATGATAGCCCCTCTGGTTCCTCGACCTTACTGGGCTTTTGTTGCCTGAGGCATTCACTTAGCAGTTGGTCATTGGGGACCATTTTCTTGATGTATTCCTGGAGGTTCGCCGTTTCCTCCTGGACAGTAGTTCTGACACTTACTAGTCCTCTGCCCCCTTCCTTTCGCTTAGTGTACAGCCTCAGGACACTGGACTTGGGGTGGAACCCTCCATGCATGGTAAGGAGTTTCCTTGTCTTGATATCAGTGGCTTGTATCTCTTCCAGTGGCCAGGATATTATCCCAGCTGGGATCCCAGCTGATGCAAGAGTACTCTACTTCGCCCACTGCATGAAGTCCTCTGCCAGTGCTGGAAAGAAGGTGCTGTACCACAGGACATGAGGGATGCCAAGATCCTCACCCTCTACAAAAACAAAGGCGACAGAAGCGACTGCAACAACTACAGGGGGATCTCCCTCCTCAGCATAGTTGGCAAAGTCTATGCACGCATCATCCTCGTCCGCTTGCAGAAACTTGCCGAACGTGTCTACCCCGTGTCCCAATGTGGCTTTCGCGCCAACAGATCAAAGATAGACATGATTTTCTCCCATTCGTCAGCTTCAGGAGAAATGCAGGGAACAGAACATGCCACTGTACATCGCCTTCATCGATCTGACGAAAGCGTTTGACTTGGTGAATAGGGAAGGCCTATTCAAGATCCTGCCAAAGATAGGGTGCCCCCAAAAGCTGCAGAGCCTTGTCGAGTCTTTCCACACTGATATGAAGGGGACTGTGCAGTACAACGGCAACACATCTGATGCTTTTGTCATACGCAGCGGAGTCAAACAGGGCTGCGTCCTTGCTCCGACTCTCTTCGGCATCTTCTTTGCCTTGCTCCTGAAGCATGCCTTTGGCTCAGCAACAGGGGGGGGATCTACCTTCACACCAGATCTGAAGGCAGGCTGTTCAACCTCGCCCGCATCAAGGCCAAAACAAAAGTTCGAAAGGCCCTGATCCGAGACATGCTGTTTGCTGACGATGCAGCAGTCGCAACTCACACACAGCATGAGCTCCAGACCCTTATGGACTGCTTCTCCCAGGCTTGCAAGGACTTTGGGCTGACTATTAATCTAAAGAAGACAAATGTCCTGGGACAGGGTGTGGAAGAACCACCATCTATCTCCATCGATGACTACAAGCTGGAAGTCGTGAATCAGTTCACATACCTTGGATCCACGATCAGCAGCAACATTTCACTGGACAGAGAACTGGACAAAAGAATTGGGAAGGCAGCAACAACACTCGCTCGCCTCACCACACGAGTGTGGGAGAACTCCAAGCTCTCCATCAAGACCAAGATGGCAGTGTACAGTGCCTGTGTCCTCAGTACACTGCTCTACGGGAGTGAGACGTGGACGACCTACGCCAAACAAGAGAGAAGGCTGAATGCCTTTCACATGAGGTGCGTCCGACGCATACTGGGCATCTCATGGCAGGACAGAGTCCCCAACACCGAAGTCCTGTCCCGCGCTGGCCTCCCAACCATGTTCTCGCTGCTCAGACAATGCAGGCTACGGTGGCTGGGCCATGTCCACCGCATGGAGGATGGCCGTATCCCCAAAGACATCCTGTATGGAGAACTGCCGTTTGGGAAGAGAGGCACTGGCCGCCCACAGCTGCGCTACAGAGACGTCTGCAAGAGGGACATGAAGGCCCTCAACATCAACACAGAGAGCTGGGAGAACCTGGCCGACAACTGCTCCAGATGGAGGAACACACTCACCTCACATCTTAAGATTGGAGAAGAGCGGCTGAAAGCCAATGCGGAGGAAAAACGAGCCCACAGGAAAGAACGCTGCCGCGCAGACAACACAGACACAATCCACAAGTGTGACTTGTGCGACAGAGACTGCCATTCGCGCATCGGCCTGTTCAGCCACAGGCGGCGCTGTTCCAGCAGGACAGACAACTAAGATACCATCCATGGTCATCACAGACTGAAGGAGGCCATAGTAGTAGTAATAGTGTACTTTATACTCAATTTTGATATTTTTAATGTCTTACTTTTGATTACAATTGAAAAGTTGTACTTTTTTAATTTTACTTCAGTGAAGTACTTCTACCAGAGTATTTTTTCGACACCAGTAGCTCTACTTCTACTGCAGTACAGAATAGGAGTACTTTGACCACCTCTGACAGATACAAGTATTGCATAACATTACCATGGCAACACAGACAAAACTGCCTGAGTGGGTGGAGCCTATCCAGACATATGTGGGTGGAGCCTATCCAGGAATATAAGGGTGGAGCCTATCCCAGGGTCACTCACCAATCTGACAGTCCACTTTAGTTTCTGTTTGGCTGGTTGTCATGGATACCACAGCAGTACAGGGAATTGGTTTCTGGAAGAATGAAAGTACACAATGTGAGGATATTATTGATGTAATATAGTCTTAGTTATTGCAGGTTGAATAGAACAGGGCAGTCGTTTACGCCACTACCCTTACACCCTCGTTTTTAACCCTTTGATGCATTAATTATGAATTGACTATGAACTTTAGTCCTAAGTGGTTTTATTTTAGGCCTGAAAAAGGAATGTGATTTTTAGTAATGAACCTATTTATTAAGACAGTGGTTCTCCAATGGGGGTATACATCCCCCTGGGGGTACGTGGATGTGCTGCAGGGTGTACATTAAGCTTGTGAAAATTCTTTTAAAAAATTGGTACCATATTTTCAGGAAGCAGCATGTGAGGGACATTAAGTGAATTCAAAATCATCAAATAAAAAGTCAAGATTAAGAAAAAAAACTGATATAAGATTGTGTTTAATAAATCAGACACTGATTTTACACTGTACCTATTTTTTCTTCCAAAACTGTTTAGTCCATGTCAGAGGGTACTGGACTAAAAATATGTTTGAAGGAGGAACATCAATGAAAACAGTTTGAAACCACTGTTCTAAAACATGTTGGAAAACATGTTTAAGCTTTGAACCAAAGAAACATGTATTTAAAATATCAACATCAGAAGAGAATGAAATTAAACTTTTTTAATGTGATTTATGTTTAAGAAGAGACTGTTAATTAGCCTAGCCTAGCTTAGCCTAGCAGTGCTATCGTTATTCATTCCATGTATGGGTCTAGTGGTGCTTCATAGTCAGGGGAGGCCGGGCTAAAAGGTTGTCTTTCAAATCCTCTGTATGCAATAGGACGGTACTACAACCAATCAGCGTAATCTTTAGAATGACGTAGTTAGAGTGTCTGAAAGTTGACAGAGGAGTCCGGAGAAAGTTAGGAATGACTAAACAAAATGGTGGATTATGGAGCTGAATGACTGTTGTCACTTCTGTAAAAAGAATTTAAAGATTGTTAATGTTTTCTCACATTCTTCAATCATCTGTGATTTACTGATGCTAGGAGGAGCTAGTGTGGCTAGGCTACTACAATATAACATTAGATTTTCTGACGCTAGGAGGAGCTAGCGTGGTTAGGCTACTACGATAGAACATTAGATTTACTGATGCGAGGAGGAGCTAGTGTGGCTAGGCTACTATGATAGAACATTAGATTTACTGCTGCGAGGAGCTAGCGTGGCTAGGCTACCATGATAGAACATTAGATTTACTGACGCTAGGAGGAGCTAGCGTGGCTAGGCTACTACAATAGAAAATTAGATTTTCTGACGCTAGGAGGAGCTAGCATGGCTACGCTACCAGGAAAGAACATTAAATTTACTGATGCTAGGAGGAGCTAGCGTGTTTAGGGTGCTATGATATAACATTAGATTTAGTGACGCAAGGAGGAGCTAGCGTGGCTAGGCTACTACGATAGAACATTAGATTTACTGATGCTAGGAGGAGCTAGCGTGGCTAGGCTACTACGATAGAACATTAGATTTACTGATGCTAGGAGCAGCTGGCATGGCTAGGCTACTACAATAGAACATTACATTTACTTATGCTAGGAGGAGCTAGCGTGGCTAAGCTAGTAAAATAAACTAGGAAACAAAAATGCTTAGGAAAAAAATTATACAAAACATGCTAAAATTCACAAAAAAATTATGAAAAATAAAACAAATTCAAAAACAGAAAAGAACACCAAATATCTGCCAAAATGTCAATATATATGCTATTAACATGTTTATTCAACACTTTCGACAGTTAAAAAAAAAGTAAACTATTCAATTTAAATGCATTAAAAGACACACTGGGAAAAACAAAGTTCTGCGCATAAAAAGAAAAATAAGTTAAAAAAGACATGGGAACAAAAACATACAATGACGAATAAAACAGGTTGATATCAGCTTGGAGACGAGTGGAAAGATAAGTTCCAAAGACCAAAGAAAAATACTGCATTTTAAACAGTATTTACAAATCTGTCTCACACATAGAATTATGTCGACCAGTTTCAGGGACATTCATCCAAAAGTTAGATTGAGTGAAACTAGAACACTACGGTCACTCATTCGATTTACTGACTCTAGGAGGAGCTAGTGCGGCGAGGCTAACATTTTCTAACATTGATTCAACAACATGTAATAGTAATTGTAGAAGCTTGTTTTTACATTTTGCTGAAAAATTAACCTTATTTTTTCTGACTTCTACATAATCAGTAAATTAAATATAGGGAAATACCTGATTTTCACAAAAAATACAAACTTCAGGAGACATTATTTGGAATAAACCCCTGCCTGAAATATCTGCAAAACATAGATCCAATAGTTAAACAACAACAAAGGCTGATAAGAATAATACTTAATAATGTTGGATACAGGGATTAAACCAATCAAACTATTAACATTTGTGGAGGTGAAAACACTTTAATTTTAAATTAAGTTGTTAAACACAAACTGTGTTTTTAGTAAAAAATGAAATATTTTCACTTTTTAATTGTTGTGTTACTAGTTTCTGTTTTTATTGCATGGTGATATAATGTTTTATATTTATTGACTGTGGACCATGTTGGATTTATCCATCCTTTATCTGAACCCGCTTTATCCTCACTAGGGTCGCGGGGGTCACTGGGGGCCTAATCCAGCTACAATGGGCGAAGGCGGGGTACATCCTGTATGAGACACCAGTTCATCGCAGGGCTGAACATATATAGACAAACAACACTCTCACATTCACACCTATGGACAATTTTAGATTAACCAATTAACCTATCAGTGCATGTGTTTGGATGGTGGGAGGAAACCGGTGAAAACCCACGCGGACACGGGGAGGACATGCAAACTCCATACAGAAAGGTCTGGTACGGGATTCGAACCAGGGTCCTTCTTGCTGTGAGGCACGAGTGCTAACCACTGCACCACCGTGCTAACCACTGCACCACCGTGCTAACCACTGCACCACCGTGCTAACCACTGCACCACCGTGCTAACCACTGCACCACCGTGCTAACCACTGCACCACCGTGCTAACCACTGCACCACCGTGCTAACCACTGCACCACCGTGCCAATTATTTAATAATTAATGATAATTCTTTAATAATCTACTTGCTATATATTTTCATGATGTTTCTGCTAATAATCAATATGTTGTATTTGACAGAATAAGTTGAGCAGCACATCCAAACATGTAGCAGTAGTACTAGAATACTTACCCTGTCGATGGGCAGGTAGTCACAGTTGGTCCAGGGTCGGGGGTCATCAGATGGACAATCACTCCTCCTGGTGGTGAACTGTAGCGAGTACATGGTGTCGGAGCCATTCTCCGACTAGACACACACACACACACACACATACACACACACACACACACATACACACACACACACACACACACACACACACATACACACATACACACACACACACACACACATACACACACAGATACACACACAGACACACACACATACACACACAGACACACACACAGACACACACACACACAGATACACACACAGACACACACACAGACACACAAATACACACATACACACACAGACACACACACACACACATACACACACAGACACACACACAGACAGACACAGATACACACACAGACACACACAGGTTCATTTGACAGTTTTTTCCTGGACTTTCTACCCAGTTATATTAATTTGAACATGAACAACTGCAGATTATTGTAATAAAAAAACAGACACTGTTACCATCAGTTCACTTTATTATTGTTAGAAATTATAAGAATTATGACAAAAGTCAGATTTTTGAAAGAGTGAATAGTTATTGGATCAATAATGGAAAATGTGTTATCGTTATCATAATTATCATTATCGTTATCATTATTGTTATCATTAGTATTATCATTATCGTGATCGTTATCATTATTGTTATCATTATCATTATTGTTATTATTATTATCATTATCGTGATCGTTATCATTATTATCATTATCATTATTGTTATCATTATTGTTATCATTATCGTGATCGTGATCATTATCATTATTGTTATCGTTGTCATTAAGCGTTATCATTATATTATCATTATCATTATCGTTAGCATTATCGTTATCGTTATCGTTATCATCATTATCGTTATCATTATCGTTTATTATTAGGAATTATCACTATTATTTGTATAATGCTAAGGCTAAATCATTTGGATTATTTATTTATTTGTATTTGCTTCTGACCTTTGACCTCCTCCTGCCCAGTTCACAAACTGGACCCAGTACTGGACCCAGTCCTATATGCTAAGAGTAGGAGGAAGGATAAGCCTAGGTGTGATGCCAGTGAAGCAGAAGGATCCTATAGTTGTTCCTAAAGTGTCACCTGTATCTAGCCTCATCCTGCAGCAGGTCCATCATCAAGTCGGGCACTCAGAAAAAAAACACATGCTTTCCAGGCTAGGTCACAGGTCCCTCATGCAAACTCCTTCACCAGGACGATCCTTTAACAGATGTATGGAGGCAAAAGCTGCACAACAGAAAAGGGCGGAACTTCCTAAGGACCGTTTGTATCCAGACCTACCACCTTTTAGTCATGTTGGAATTGACTACTTTGGTCCCATTGAAATAAAAAGGGGCGGGGCTCAGGTGAAAAGGTCGGGGGTCATCTTCACCTGTCTGGTGAGTCTAGTCTCGTCCACCTAGAGACTCCCTAACCACAGACTCATGCATAAATGCACTTCACAGATTTATGTGCAGGAGAGGAACTGACTGTGGGACAAACTTTGTTGAAGCCAGAGGGAACTTCAGGAAGCTTTAAAAGAGCTGAACCATCAGAAGATTCAGAACACCTTGTTAAATGAGGGGACACAGGACTTTTAACCCTCCTTTTGGAGCCCACCATGGCGGGGGTTGGGACAGACTTGTCAAAAAGACACTCACATCTGTCTTAAAACACTGGACGATGAAACTCTGTCAACATCGTTATGTGACGTAGAAGCCCGTCTGGAATGTCCCACCAATGACCCCAATGATTTGGAACCACTAACACCTATAATCATCTGCTTCATCTGGAGGCAAAAACCATTCTGCCACCTGGAGTTTTTGAAAGGAATGACTATTCCAGGAAAAGATGAGACAAGCACAACACCTTGCAGATCTGAATATCTTCCACTGATGCAAAAGACAAACAAATGGAACAGAATACAAAGTCTAGGAGATCTGATCATGATCATTGATGACACCACAGCAAGGAGCTCAGGCTTCTGTTCCTGATGCCAAGGTTTAGTGAGGAGTGTGGAATATCATCTATAGTCTGTCCGTCCATGGGAGTGGATCTGTCCTTCAATGTGGTTCTCCTCAACATTTCTTCTTTTTCCCACTGGGTTTGGAAGTTTTTTCTTGCTGAGAAGGAGGGTCTAAGGACAGGGGGAGGGTCTAAGGACAGAAGGAGGGTCTAAGGACAGAAGGAGGAGCTAAGGCCAGGGGGAGGGTCTAAGGACAGGGGGAGGGTCTAAGGACAGAAGGAGGAGCTAAGGCCAGGGGGAGGGTCTAAGGACAGAAGGAGGAGCTAAGGCCAGGGGGAGGGTCTAAGGACAGAAGGAGGAGCTAAGGCCAGGGGGAGGGTCTAAGGACAGGGGATACTTTGGACTGTTCATATATCTCTGTAGTTTGTGTTTTTGTAAAACCCTCTGAGACGACTTTGTTGTGATTTAGGGCTTTATAAATAAAATTGAATTGAATTGAAATTCAACGACCAATCAACAAGCTCCGTCTTGTGATGGAGGTAGAACGATGAAAGCAGAAGCGGTCTTCTAGACTCTTCTATGGACTGTTTAAATAGATTATATATTGATTATGGACTGTCACACTTTGTGAAAGCACTGAATGAACTTTGAAATTGAAGTATGAGTTAACCTTGGATGATGATTCCATTACAGCTGTTTTTCAATGCATTTAAGTAATTGTTTTGCTGCAGCCAACAATTAGGGGCCGGGATGTTGGAGCCGATCTTATTATTTGGAATTATTACTATTATTTGTACACTGTAAAGCAGACATGTCCAAACCATTCCCAAAGGGCCGGTGTGGCTGCAGGTCTTTGTTCCAACCAAGCAGCAGCACACCAGACTGGACTCAATTAATCAACTGATCTCAGTCTTCGGAGAGTTGATTGGTCAAACTGTTTACTCTTGGTTGGTTGGAACAAAAACCTGCAGCCACACCGGCCCTTTGTGGAATAGTTTGGACATGCCATTTCTTCTCACCATTGACCTCCTCCTGCCCAGGCTATGCACCTCCCTTCACCTGTAAGTAGGGACTGTCCCCACCTGGTAGGTGTGTGTGGTTCTACACTTGGTGCAGGAATGAGGAGAGGGTGTGAGGACTGATAAAGTTTTTTAACCACCCGCATTCATACTAGATTAAGTTAGTTTTATTTTTGTAAGTCAACCCCAGATGATATTTCGGTTTATTTGAATAAATCCATAACAGTTATGGTTATTGTTGTTATTATTGTTATATTAGTTTTGTTGTCTAAAAATCTTATCTGACTGAAAAGTTCCTCTTCAGATGATTAAGTCTGGTTTTAAGGGTGGTGACATATTTGGATTAGAAAAATAACACTTAACACTTTGATTTTTGCAGCATAAGAAAGACAAAAGCTTTCATCCTGACCCTGACCCATAGACTGGAAAGAATAGAAAACACATATTGTAATGTTTTAATTTTCTACATCAATCATGTAACCATTGAAACTATGAGTAACAACTACAACTATGAAAAAGTGTTTGGTGCAAAGGATGATCCATGTTTGTCAGAAAATGAAAGTGCCCTGGTGGGTCAGGGTTAGGGTTAGGGTCAGTTGTTACCTTGGTAGCTGACAGTATCTGGAACAGTGCCAGTTTGTGTCCAGTGCTGATGCCTTGGTTGATCATATCCATGGCACCTTTGACATGATCTTGTACAGTTGGATCATCACAGAACATGAGAACACCTGGAGGAACTTCGACTGTATCCTGAAGAACAACACAGAGAATATCAACACTTTACTTTGTCTTATTTATTTATTGTTTGTTATTTATTGGTGTGTGACTGAATTTTACTTTATAGATAATATTATCTGAGTGTTTGTTCAACTGCTGGAACAAAATCAATTTCCTTGAAAAGGCATCAATAAACTGTCTGTCTGTCTGTCTGTTGAAGCCTTTAAAGGAGTCATTCCACTAAAACCATTTTTGTCCTTTTGGAATCTGATGGCTCACCCAGCGTTACCATGGTGATGGCTCACTCAGCATTAGGAGGGTTAGGGTTAGGAGGAGGAGGAGGCCCCTTTCCCGTCCCGCCCAACTGGAGGGCTCACAGGGGGGGTTGGGGATGCCCTCCTCGGGACCGGCGACTCTCCTGGGGGCCTTGGATCGCCTCCTCCGCCCCCTTGGATGACCGCACTGGCGCGGGTGGGCTCCACATACGCTCCACCCTCGGGGCTATCCTACTTGATCCTCCAGTATAGCAGCATATGCTTGTCCCACAGATTAAACTGCGGAATGGCCGGTACAGTGAAACTACAAATGGCTCAATAAATCAGTTATGGTTCCTTTGATCGGTGAGGTGAGTCGGTGAGGTGAGTCCCAAGCAGGTGGGGCTCTCTCTTCATGTGTCCGGCTCTGCCGGTCGTGATCCCACATTGGCAGGAGGCGAGTTTGACTGGGACAGTACAAGGATCAAACGCTAACGCAGGTGTCCTAAGGCAAACTCAGGTAGGACAGAAACCTCCCGTGGAGCAGAGGGGAAAGTGAGCTGGGGTCTCAGACCATTGTGAGAGACATGAAGAGCTTCCACTTTGGTTCTGTAGTACCAAGGCTCTGTAAAAGTATATATATATTTTTTGTCTATATTTGTTCTCATTGTTTAACACCACAGAGAGATCAATGCATTTTTTAGTCTTGCAGCCAAATATTTAAATATTTAGTGCATATGTGTGACCATCAGCGGTCCTCCCCGAAAGCTGAGCAGACATCCTTTATTAGAACTCTCTATTATAAGCCAGGGAGGGCAGTGCTACACCTCAGTGATGTGTGGGGGAAACAAAGACTGGACAGGACGGACAGGACGAACGGGGACAGAAATTAACAGGCGGTGCTATTGTAATTAAAGATTGTAAGCTGGTGTGTTATTCCAACTACTAACTGTCCATCAATAAAAATAAATAAATACATTGAAAAAAAGAGAAGAAAACCAAAACAGCACAAAAGAAAAAGAGATTCAATAAATAAATAATTAAACAAAATGGTACTGAGCACCATAATTGTGGATGACTTGTTAGTATAAAATAGAATGCAATAGAATAGGCCAGAAGACGACACTAGTGCAAGAAGAGAATGAGTTTAGGGTAGAGATTTTGGAGAGATTCTCAGCACATTCTGGCGGGTCCCATCATTCACTAAAATGGGACTCGGCAGTAGCTGGCGAGACCCAATCAAACATGCAAGTGTGAAGGATCCCGAAGCCCAGAACAGCAATCACGGAAAGGCAGGGCCAAGCCAACAGGGCACCCCCCAAGAGGGAGCAGCTACAGACCCCCCCAGCACACCAAGGCTGACCCAGGCAGCCGAGGGCACGAGGACCCACCTGCCACCCCAACCCCAACAATACTGTCGAATTCACACTGCAATTCTTTCATAGTCAATGGAGCATCCAATATGTCTCTGTCATTTGACGTTTGTTTGATGTTTAAATTGTTGAGAAAATTATGAATATCTTCCATGTTTGGGTTAGCTGCTGCTGAGTATAAACTCTGGTAATAATTATAGAAGGTCTGGTTGATTTCCTGAGGTGACTGAGTATATTTTCCTGAGGGTTCCTGAATTGCTGTTATGAAGGATTTTTCTTTATTGTGCTGGAGTTGGTTCACCAGAAATTTTCCTGATTTATTCTTGTGTTCGAAATCATTATATCTTAGTTGTTGTAATAAAAACTCTCTTTTCTTGGATAGGATATTATCGAGGTGTAGTTTTGCATTTTGTAGTTCGGACCATAACTGATCACTTGGGTTTATTGCATAATTCTCTGTAAGTTGTTTAATTTTTTCTTCAACTTCTTTGTCTGTTTGTAGATCTTTCTTTTTCTTGTATGAGGAGTACGATATTATTTTACCTCTGATTACAGCCTTCCCAGTTTCCCAAAACAAAGATGGAGATGAGTCATGAGAGTCATTATTTTTTAGAAAGTCCGCCCACTCACTCGTTATTACTCGATCAAATTCTGGGTCTTTGAGTAGAGAAATGTTGAGGTCAGGTCTCAGGAGGTTTGGGATGGAATCTATTTGCAGGCTGACAGATATTGGTGCATGGTCGCTGATAACAATTGGGTGGATTCTAGTGGTAACCTTATGTGCGATAGTTATTTAAGAGAAAAAAGTAAATTCTTGAAAATGTTTTGTGTACCACGTCGTCTAGTCCAAGATCTTTCATATAATCCTATATGACTTGAACTGATTGTGATTGATTTACATGTATTGGACGATTAGATCGATCAACTGAAGGGTTTAAAACTATGTTAAAGTCACCACCGATAATAGTTGTTGAGTTAGCAGATAAGTCTGCTAAGTGAGATAAAACAGTGTGATAGAAGGATGGGTCGTTGTTATTCAGAGCACAGAGGTTTGTAATAGAATATAATTTATTAAAGATTGTTGACTGGATAATAATATATCTGCCTTCTGAGTCTGTTACTGTACTGTTTAAAGTGAATGGTACTCTCTTATGGACCAGAATGGAGACCCCTCTTTGTCTGTTATTATAACAAGATGAAAAGATAATACTATAATTCGAGTCTGATAAATATTTTTCTTCCGACTGTAGTAAATGCGTTTCTTGGAGCAGGGCTCATTTGCAATAATCTCTCCAAACCAATGTTGGATGAGATGTAAATATATTTCTAAGTCCATGGGTCCACGTGCCCCGATACTGTGCCCCAAGACGGGGCGTCATGGCTGGGTCTGAAGCCTGGCCTTCTGAGCCCTGGTTCTATGTGGTGCCAGGGGTCCACGTGCCCGGCTACCGTGCACCAGGACGGGGCCTTATAGGTGGGTCTGAAGCTTGGCCTTCTGAGCCCTGGTTGTATGTGGTTCCAGCGGTCCACGTGCCCGGCTACTGTGCCCAAGGACGGGGCGTTATGGATGGGTCTTAAGCCTAGCCTTCTGAGCCCTGGTTGTATGTGGTTCCAGGGGTCCACGTGCCCGGCTACTGTGCCCCAGGACGGGGCCTTATTGGTGGGTCTGAAGCCTGGCCCTCTGAGCCCTGGTTCTATGTGGTTCCAGGGGTCCACATGCCCGGCTACCGTGCCCCAGGATGGGGCTTTATTGGTGGGTCTGAAGCCCAGCCTTCTGAGTCCTGGTTCTATGTGGTTCCAGGAGTCCACGTGCCCGGGTACCGTGCCCCAGGACGGGGCCTTATTGGTGGATCTGAAGCCCGGTCTTCTGAGCCCTGGTTCTATGTGGTTCCAGGGGTCCATGTGCCCGGCTACCGTGCCCCAGGATGGGGCGTTATGGATGGGTCTTAAGCCTAGCCTTCTGAGCCCTGGTTGTATGTGGTTCCAGGGGTCCACGTGCCCGGCTACCGTGCCCCAGGACGGGGTCTTATTGGTGGGTCTGAAGCCTGGCCCTCTGAGCCCTGGTTCTATGTGGTTCCAGGGGTCCACGTGCCCAGCTACCATGCCCCAGGATGGGGCTTTATTGGTGGGTCTGAAGCCCGGCCTTCTGAGCCCTGGTTCTATGTGGTTCCAGAGGTCCACGTGCCCGGCTACCATGCCCCAGGACGCAGCCTTATTGGTTGGTCTGAAGCATGGCCTTCTGAGCCCTGGTTCTATGTGGTTCCAGGGGTCCACGAGCCTGGCTACCGTGTCCCAGGACGGGGCCTTATTGGTGAGTCTGAAGCCCGGCCTTCTGAGCCCTGGTTCTATGTGGTTCCAGGGGTCCACTTGCCCGGCTACCGTGCCCCAGGACAGGACGTTATGGCTGGGTCTGAAGCTTGGCCTTCTGAGCCCTGGTTCTATGTGGTTCCAGGTGTCCATGTGCCCAGCTACCGTGCCCCAGGACGAGCCGTTATGGCTGGGTCTTAAGTCTGGCCTTCTCAGTCCTTGTTCTATGTGGTTCTGGGGGCCCACATGCCCAGCTACCATGCCCCAGGACGGGGCCTTATGGCTGGTTCTGAAGCCTGGCCTTCTGAGCCCTGATTCTATGTGGTTCCCGGGGTCCACGTTCCCGCTACCTTGCCCCAGGATGGGGCGTTATGGCTGGGTCTGAAGCCCAGCCTTCTGAGCCCTGGTTCTATGTGGTTCCAGGGGTCCACGTGCCCGGCTACAGTGCCCGAGGACGGGGCGTTATTGGTGGGTCTGAAGCCCAGCCTTCTGTGCCCCTATTCTATGTGGTCCCATGGGTCTACGTGCCCGGCTACCATGCCCCAGGACGCGGCCTTATTGGTTGGTCTGAAGCACGGCCTTCTGAGCCCTGGTTCTTTGTGGTTCCAGGGTTCCACGAGCCTGGCTACCATGTCCCAGGACGGGGCCTTATTGGTGGGTCTGAAGCTTGGCCTTCTGAGCCCTGGTTCTATGTGGTTCCAGGGGTCCGTGTGCCGGCTACCGTGCCCCAGGACAGGGCCTTATTGGTGAGTCTGAAGCCCGGCCTTCTGAGCCCTCGTTCTATGCGGTTCCAGGGGTCCACTTGCCCGGCTACCGTGCCCCAGGACAGGACGTTATGGCTGGGTCTGAAGCTTGGCCTTCTGAGCCCTGGTTCTATGTGGTTCCAGGGGTCCATGTGCCCTGCTACCGTGCCCCAGGATGAGGCGTTATGTCTGGGTCTTGAGCCTGGCCTTCTCAGTCTTTGTTCTATGTGGTTCCAGGGGTCCATGTGCCGGCTACCATGCCCGAGGACGGGGCCTTATGGCTAGTTCTGAAGCCTGGCCTTCTGAGCCCTGATTGTATGTCCTTCCATTGGTCCACGTTCCCAGCTACCATGCCCCAGGATGGGGCGTTATGGCTGGGTCTTAAGCCTGGCCTTCTGAGTCCTGATTCTATGTGGTTCCGGGGGCCTACGTGCCCGGCTACTGTGCCCCAGGATAGGGCTTTTGGGTGGGTCTGAAGCCCAGCCTTCTGAGCCCTGGTTCTATGTGGTTCCAGGGGTCCATGTGCCCGGCTACAGTGCCCGAGGACGGGACGTTATTGGTGGGTCTGAAGCCCAGCCTTCTGTGCTCCTGTTCTATGTGGTCCCACGGGTCTACGTGCCTGGCTACCTTGCCCCAGGATGCGGCCTTGTTGGTTGGTCAGAAGCATGGCCTTCTGAGCCCTGGTTCTATGTGGTTCCAGGGGTCCACCTGCCCGGCTACTGTGCCCCAGGACAGGGCGTTATGGCTGGGTGTGAAGCCTGGCCTTCTAAGTCCTGGTTCTATGTGGTTCCAGGGGTCCATGTTCCCGGCTACCGTGCCCCAGGATGGGGTCTTATTGGTGGGTCTGAAGCCTGGCCTTCTGAGCCCTGGTTCTATGTGGTTCCAGGGGTCCACACACCCGGCTACCCTGTCCCAGGACAGGGCCTTATTGGTGGGTCTGAAGCCTGGCCTTCTGAGTCCTGGTTCTATGTGGTTCCAGGGGTCCACACACCCGGCTACCCTGTCCCAGGACAGGGCCTTATTGGTGGGTCTGAAGCCTGGCCTTCTGAGCCCTGATTCTATGTGGTTCCAGGGGTCCACGTGCCTGGCTACTGTGCCCCAGGATTGGGCCTTATTGGTGGGTCTGAAACCTGGCCTTCTGAACCCTGGTTCTATGTGATTCCAGCAGGGCCGGATCTAGCTCTGCCCACTTGGAGGGGCATGTGGTTTGGCAGGAGGGGCATGAACTGGGGGGTGTCAAATCCCACCCAAACCCTTAAAAGCACAGAAAACAATGCTATGCCGTCATCAGTTAATGAATCCATATCTATATAAATTCGATTTGTATTATAGGTTTTATATTGGATTTGGATTTCATGCCTGGCACTACCCTCTGCATTTACCCGGGCTTGGGACTGGCACAAATGCGACACTGGCTTGTGTCCCATTTGTGGCTGCATTACCCTTTTTTTTTTTGGTTTTGTTTGGTTTTTTGTTTGGTTTATTTTATTTTTGCGTATGTTTTTGTAGTTTTTTTTCTTTTTTCCTATTTTGTGTATTCCTTTGTCATTCATTTATTGACAGAACATATTCTATTTTAACATTTTCTGTATATTTTTTGTCTTTTTTGTTGTTATCACAGCTTATAGCAACTTTTAGGGTGTTTTTAATTTTTTAAATTTTTAATTTAATTTTTTTGTATTTTTTCTTTTCATTTTGTGTTCTTTTTATCCTTTTATGGATTCCTTTATCATTTATTTATTTGGAACAACATATCTTTTAAATGTCTGCGTATTTTTTTGGTCTTTTATGTCATTTTCATATACACTGTAGATTTTGCAGTGTTAATTTGGAGACAATGGGACCAAATACACTCTAGAAGAAGTTAAATAAACTCTCTTAGTGTTGATTTAACACTGCAAAATTTACTGTGTACCTTATAGCAACTTTTAGGAATTTTGTTATTATTTTTGTCTAATTGTTTTTACTTTTTATCCTTTCATGTATTTCTTTGTCATTTTCTTTAGTTACAGTCTGTTTGTGTTGTTGTTCATAGCTTATTTCTATCACTTTAGGATCAGCCGTCTGTTTTTCTGTGCAAACACCCTAACAAATGTATCCATGTTTAGGCCTTTTGTTATAGCATTCTCATGAGCCAGAATAACTAAATCTCTTTCTCTTGTGAAGCATAGTGTGGCGAAAGGGGGTAAGGACCAGACGTGGTCAAAGTACTCACATTCTGTATTTAAGTAGAAGTACAGCTACTTGTTTGAAAAAATACTCTGATGAAAGTAGAAGTACTAATTCAACTCGTCTACTTAAGTAAAAGTAAAAAAGTACAACTTTTGAATTGTAATAAAGTAAATTTGAATTGTAAAAAGGAAAATTAATTTTTTTGTCATGAACACAACAATACTTATTTAACCAGTAAAAATACCCCAAAAGTACTTAAAATGAATATTTTAAAGGTGAGTTAGAAAATGTGTTTTGTGGATATGGGCAGAAAATTGAGGGGGGCACAATTGAGATAAAAAGTCATCATGACATTTTTAAAAAGTTATAGAAATATGACATTTAAACAAAAAATGCATTATTTTAAGAGAAAAAGTCTGAATTTTAGATAAAATGTCAAAATTGTGAAATTAAAAGTAAAAAAATTACAAAATAAAAATTCCAAATTGTGAGATAATAGTCATATTAACCACAGTTTCCCTCCTCCACTGATTTTCCATCTGAAGCCACTTATTTTTCATACTGTCACGCCCGTTTTGTTTAAAAAAGTAACAAGTCTATTCTGAGAATATAAAGAGTATAAAGTACAGATATTTATGCAAAAATGTAAGGAGTAAAAGTAAAAAGTTGCCAGAAAAATAAATACTCAAGTAAAGTAAAGATACCTAAAATATCTACTTAAGTACAGTAATGAAGTTCTTTTACTTAGTTACTTCACACCTCTGGTAAGGACACGAGACAAAGTAGAGAAAGAGCTCTCGCATGAAGCAGAGGATATCCCAATCACAATGGATGCCACATACATGCGATGGAGCTGAGGAAAGCCTTCATTGTGCCCTTGTAGATATTGGCAAATGGCGGGGGCTATGGGGCTTGTGCAACTAGACTGGGGCTGTGGGGCACAGGGGTTACAGCCTGTAGCGAGTGGGGAAGCAATGCCAACACCCGACGGTGACGAGTTGCTGCTGGGTAGTGAGTGAATGTGTCACTACTGCTGCAGGAGGAGCGGGCTGAGCGGTGGGAACAGAAGGTCGGAGCTTTTGTTGCTCATACCGTAGCATTGTCACAAGTACTAGTGTTAGCTTTAGCTTTAGCAACCAGAAATCTGTGCATCGTGATCGGTAGAGGAGAGATAAGTGGAAGAAATAAAGCCATATCACTGCAGTGAATGAGTACAGTGTTAGTGTCTCTATGACGGTCAGATCAAACTGGTGTGAGAAAGTGACAGAACTGAAGCCAAGCGAGTCTGAGAGAGGCCACACCCTCCCTTTGCATCTACCAATCAGAAGAGATTCAGGAGAGAACAGCGCGAATATCTTTGGCTGCTGTATGTAAAGCATGTGGGATTTTTTCCTTGTCATCACGTTTGGTAGGTTTGATAGGGGCAGGCGCGGCATCGAGTTTGGGGGAGCAGGTGCAAAATTTAGGGGGGCATTGCCCCCCCTTGCCTATGCCTAGATCCGGATTCCAGGGGTCCACAGTCCTGGCTACCATGCCCCAAGACGGGGCATTATGGCTGGGTCTGAAGCCTGGCCTTCTGAGCTCTGGTTCTATGTGGTTCCAGGGGTCCAAATGCCCATGCCTTTTTACCCCAGGATAAGGCCTTCTAGGTGGGTTAAACCCCAGCCTTTTGACCCCTGGTTCTATGTGGTTCCAGGTCCCCAGCAACCCCCAAGAGGCAAAACTCGCTACGTGTGAAAGTTGGACTATGTAAATTTTCACAGGGGTCCAGATACCCTGCCTTTTTACGACAGGTTAGGGCCTTTTGGGTGGGTTAAAACCCAGCTTTTAGACCCCTGGTTCTATGTTGTTCCATGGGCCAAATTCCCTGCCTTTTTACCACTGAACCGGGCCTTCTGGGCGGGCTACATCCTGGCCTTTAGACCACTGGCTCCTGGAGGTCCTGTCACCTGTCACTGAAAATCAGTCGTGTACTCATTGAATTTTGGTGTATTACCAACGCAATCCTTTAGGGGGGGGACCATGGGAATCGGTTTGTGGGTGGGGCCCAACTGGTGTTGACAGAGGAAGAAGGACGAGCTTCAATGAAGATGGTGAAAAAGTGGAGATGTAGCGAACTGAGGCAGCTGGCGGTGGAAGAAAGGAGTTTTAGGAGTATTTCAGGAGATACTGCGGCAGGTGAGGAGGAAAGAGAAGGGAGAGTAGGTCGGAGATACCCAGCAAAGAAGGGCAGAGTGAGGTGCGCACCATGTGCCCTTGAAGGACCGAGGGCACCAGCATGGCCCAGGTGAATCCGGTTCAGAGGATCCCAGTGAACCAGACCCGGATACACAAACATGTACACTCTACACAGAAAGGTTAGGGGTCAAAGGTCAGGGCTAGACACAAACATGTACACACTACACAGAAAGGTTAGGGGTCAAAGGTCAGGGCTAGACACAAACATCTACACTCTACACAGAAAGGTTAGGGGTCAAAGGTCAGGGCTAGACACAAACATGTACTCTACACAGAAAGGTTAGGGGTCAAAGGTCAGGGCTAGACACAAACATCTACACTCTACACAGAAAGACCCGCACGATCCTGGAGTCGAACCTGGGTCTTCTTGCTGTAAGGCAAGAGCACAAACCGCTCTGCCACCGCTAACCACTCCACCACCCGCCAAAGAAAAGGAATGGACACGTTGTTGTGTTTGCTTTAAATTCCACTGTCATGAATATGACAAAATGAACCTTTTTAAAAACTCAGTTTTCACATTTGTGTATAAAGAGACCAAAACCTTTAGGCTAATTTGGCGCCACAGAGGTCAGAGGTCAACATCCTACATCTGATTGCACTCTGAACAGGGGTCACAGTTATATTCACAAGTTTACTGATCCAAGTCATAGACCAGCAGAGACACATCAGGGGTCAGAGGTCAGAGTTCACCCATACAGACACATTCCACACAAACCAATTCGTCATGTTCCACTTTCTTCTGTGGAATGAAACAGGAAGTAGCAGTATCAGCTGGTTCTCCATGAGGCTTCTGATTGGCTGGTGTGGTGATGTCATTGGTCTAACAGTGACACACCCAACTGTGGGTGTGGTTTAACAGCTGTGATGTCATTGGCCTAACACACCCACCTGTGGGTGTGGTTTAACAGCTGTGATGTCATTGGCCTAACACACCCACCTGTGGGTGTGGTTTAACAGCTCTGATGTCATTTGTCTAACACACCCACCTGTGGGTGTGGTTTAACAGCTGTGATGTCATTAGTCTAAGACGCCCACCTGTGGGTGTGGTTTAACAGCTGTGATGTCATTGGTCTAACACGCCCACCTGTGGGTGTGGTTTAACAGCTGTGATGTCATTAGTCTAACACGCCCACCTGTGGGTGTGGTTTAACAGCTGTGATATCATTGCCCTAACACACCCACCTGTGGGTGTGGTTTAACAGCTCTGATGTCATTTGTCTAACACACCCACCTGTGGGTGTGGTTTAACAGCTGTGATGTCATTGGCCTAACACACCCACCTGTGGGTGTGGTTTAACAGCTGTGATGTCATTGGCCTAACACACCCACCTGTGGGTGTGGTTTAAAAGTGTATTTACGCAGATCAATATAAATGTAAATTTAAAAAATGCTGCTGTGTGCACAATGTTGTGATTTTTTTATTTGCGTTCCAAAAATTCCTGTGTTTGTGTAAACAGATTTTCAGATTGACCATAGAATAGACTTAATGTCATTACACACAAGTTACAACAAAATTGCACCTCAGGAAACTTTAAGAGTTTAGACTTTTTCATGTTAAATAATTGCCTTTTTTAGAACAGAATTTTCAGATGCATTTTTAAACATGTTTAAGGAATGTCCTCTGCAGTGGAGAACATTATTTTGTCTTCAGTACAGCTGTGGACGTCTTGTCCCCTGTAACAGGACTGAATGGTTAAATGTGAGTGTATTTGGGTCTTACCTGTCCATAGGCACAGCTGCAGACACACAGCAGGCCCAGTACACCCAGTCCACTCCACATCATCAGATAGAAACTTCTGGATGTTCTGGATACAAGCAAACACACACCAGATGAACAACAGCAAAGATCCAAGGACAACTATCAGCGTCAGTTCACAACTGAATTAAAGCTCAGTCATAAATGAAGCTGAAGTGGTTCTTACAGTTTTGTAAAGTAAATGTTTCATGGGTCAGTGGAGGAAAAACCTGATTCCTCTCTGGACGAGGATGAACGACTGAACCCCGTTTCCCTGAAAGTGGAGGTGGAAGAGCTGCCAAATGAACAGAAGGGCACAGAGGACACAACCCAAAATACAGGAAACCAGCAGAGTAAATGTTTGCTCTTTTATTTGTCCTCCTACCTGTCCAATCAATACACCAGTCATGACCACAGTGTCAGAACAGATCTACTTTAGGACACATTTAACTGATCAATATAGACTCACTTTAAATCCATTGACTTCTTACTCTCTATTTGGTTCCATATATGTATGTTCTATGTTCTATATTCTATGTTTAGGAGACCATTTAGTTTGTGTTTGGTGTTAGTTTTGTGTATGCTTTAGGGGGTACTTTGTCCCTGGTGACCTTGGCCCTATACTCTAATCTGATTTCACCACTGCCGCGCCGGTGAAATGAAGTCAAATATGTTTGGATGTTCCAGTTCATAAGGATGTAGGTGATCACACACGTTATATTTGACTCTGAGCTTAGTGAATCTGACGTGTATCTGGTGGCACAAAATTAAAAATCTAAAATAAGTTCAGTTAAAGTGCATATTTTGAGGCTCAGTTGTAAATGTACATGTAATGAGAAAATCTGAACAACTAGTATTCACAGAATGTTTAACCCCGCCCCTATTTTGTTCCAACCTCAAGTTTCTATGACAACCTGTTCTGGAATTACAGCCAATAAGATGAGTTTTGACCTTTCTGCTAAATGCTACCTTGACCTTTGAACTTTTGCAATATTGATAATTTGGTTATATGTATATATGTGCCAGTGTGTGTAATATTATGATAATATATCCAGTATTGATTAAGTTATAACGTGATATGTCTATGTTTGACACAAACAGTGTTACACATGTCAACCTTGACCTCCAGAGATCTAAAAACATCAGAAACTAATAGAATGTTAATTAGCCTAGCCTATAGGATGTTAAAACCACCATTTAAACTGTTAGCAGTGTGTTAATGTTAATTAGCCTAGCCTATAGGATGTTAAAACCACCATTTAAACTGTTAGCAGTGTGTTAATGTTAATTAGCCTAGCCTATAGGATGTTAAAACCACCATTTAAACTGTTAGCAGTGTGTTAATGTTAATTAGCCTAGCCTATAGGATATTAAAACAAGCATTTAAACTGTTAGCAGTGTGTTAATGTTAATTAGCCTAGCCTATAGGATGTTAAAACAAGCATTTAAACTGTTAGCGGTGTGTTAATGTTAATTAGCCTAGCATATAGGATGTTAAAACAACCATATAGATGCTAGTTTAGACTTATTTTTGTTGCTCAGTATACTTCACATTGTTCTTTGCTCTGCTTTGTCGTAGTGTTGGCCCATTACATGCAGAACAGTTTGAAAGACAGCCATTGTTTCCACCTTAAGCTCAGTCTATGGATCGTATTCAGACTATGAATTCATATCATAGTCAGGTTTGACAGGCTAATCTAGTTTCAATCAATGTAACTTTTGGCTAAATTTCCATGAAACTGGAAGACCTATCACAGTGAAGTATAGAGTCAGAGGGCGGGTGTAACAAAGTGATGCTGCAGTAGAGAAACACGTGTAAACAACCATAGAAGAAGAACAACAACAGGTGTAGATTTCCTTTTATCAAAGGTGAGTGAAGAATACCATCACCTGTCTGGTGGATGGACCTACCCCCCCACTCCCCCCCTGACATTTATAAATGGACATTCATCTATAGACAAGTTCACGCCACAAACCCTGGGCGCCGCCATTACTATCCAGATATGAAAGCTACTTCCGTCCGGAAGATATGAACAGACTTCTAACGTTTTGTGAGCTATAATGTCCTGGGAACATAGTTTTAGTACTTTGTCTGGAGTGGAGTTATTATCCCCCACCCAAATGTGGTGCAGACCTGGATATTAATATGACAGGAAAGCTATGAACAATCTGACAGTCTCCGAGGACGATCAGTATCTGCATATAAAGAACTAATATAGAAGAATAAAGTGGACTGACACACACACACACACACACAGATAGAGCTGCCAACTCCGTGAGGGGAAAGTATGGGACACTATGTCAAATCCCATCAGATTCACAGACTGTTTTTTTTATATAATCACCAATGGTAAAATAATAATGTCGTCTCATTTAAAGTTCAGTTCAATACTGGACGTAAGTTTGTTTTTAATTTGGGACGATTCTGTCTTTAAGGGTCGTTTGACAACCCTACACACAGACACTGTAGGCGACCTGTCAATCAAACGAACACATACAGCTCTACTGTCTATGAACATTAGCTTAGATGCTAATCAGCTGTTTTAGCAAAACACCGGTGCTAACGTTAGTGTATGACAACTTGACAATTAATAGTATTGACAGTTTCATAACTAAAGCTAAAGTTGATGAACTTAGCATCAGATGGAAGTTTAAGTGTCTTTGTGGAGATAATAGTCCTCTGGGTGTAAAGACAGTGTGTCCCAAAAATAACTCTACAGGTTATCATTAGTTGGTCTTTTGTCCAGTGATGGGAACACACAAAAACACTGTAGGGTGGAGACTTTAAATTCAATGGCCGTGATTCAGAGGCTTGTGAAAAATGAAACCAACAGAGGACATGAACATTGTCTGTTTGTGGTTCAAACACTCTCTATCTAAACACTCGTTCAGATGTTTTCTACAGTTTTTACAACCAACGACAGCACACGTAGGTCCACAACCACTTTTCCTCTGGTAGATGTCCATCATTTTTCTGACTGAATCACTGCGTTTATATCAGAGTTAACTAGTAAAGTCAAGAAAGGAAGTGAAGAGCATAATCAGGAAGTAAAGCAGAAACGGGTCAAAAACTTGTTTAATGAAAGAGGGAGGGTCTAACGACAGAGGGAGGGTCTAACGACAGAGGGAGGGTCTAACGACAGAGGGAGGGTCTAATGACAGAGGGAGGGTCTAATGACAGAGGAAGGGTCTAAGGACAGAGGGAGGGTCTAATGAAAGAGGGAGGGTCTAATGACAGAGGGAGGGTCTAAGGACAGAGGGAGGGTCTAATGAAAGAGGGAGGGTCTAATGACAGGGGGAGCGTCTATGGACAGGGGGAGGGTCTAATGACAGAGGGAGGGTCTAAGGACAGAGGGAGGGTCTAATGAAAGAGGGAGGGTCTCAGGACAGAGGGAGGGTCTAATGACAGAGGGAGGGTCTAAGGACACAGGGAGGGTCTAATGACAGGGGGAGGGTCTAAGGACAGAGGGAGGGTCTAATGACAGGGGGAGGGTCTAAGGACAGAGGGAGGGTCAAAGGACAGGGGGAGGGTCTAAGGACAGAGGGAGGGTCTAATGACAGGGGGAGGGTCTAAGGACAGAGGGAGGGTCAAAGGACAGGGGGAGGGTCTAATGACAGAGGGAGGGTCTAAGGACACAGGGAGGGTCTAATGAAAGAGGGAGGGTCTAATGACAGGGGGAGGGTCTAAGGACAGAGGGAGGGTCTAATGACAGGGGGAGGGTCTAAGGACAGAGGGAGGGTCAAAGGACAGGGGGAGGGTCTAAGGACAGAGGGAGGGTCTAAGGACAGGGGGAGGGTCTAATGAAAGAGGGAGGGTCTAATGACAGAGGGAGGGTCTAAGGACAGACGGAGGGTCTAAGGACAGGGGGAGGGTCTAAGAACAGAGGGAGGGTCTAATGACAGATTGAGGGTCTAAGGACAGGGGGAGGGTCTAAGGACAGGGGGAGGGTCTAAGGACAGAGGGAGGGTCTAATGACAGAGGGAGGGTCTAAGGACAGAGGGAGGGTCTAATGACAGGGGGAGGGTCTAAGGACAGAGGGAGGGTCTAAGGACAGGGGGAGGGTCTAAGGACAGAGGGAGGGTCTAATGATAGGGGGAGGGTCTAAGGACAGGGGGAGGGTCTAAGGACAGGGGGAGGGTCTAAGGACAGAGGGAAGGTCTAATGACAGAGGGAGGGTCTAAGGACAGGGGGAGGGTCTAAGGACAGAGGGAGGGTCTAATGACAGGGGGAGGGTCTAAGGACAGAGGGAGGGTCTAAGGACAGGGGGAGGGTCTAAGGACAGAGGGAGGGTCTAAGGACAGGGGGAGGGTCTAAGGACAGAGGGAAGGTCTAAGGACAGGGGGAGGGTCTAATGATAGGGGGAGGGTCATTTAAGGGAAATGGAGTGAAAGAAAATGCAACCTGTGTCAGCCCATTAACTTTATAACCAACTGTAGTTTAAAAAAAAAATCATATGAGACAAGATCCAAACACCAAAGACACTGTCCTCCATAACATGACCAGCTCTTACCAGCTGCCTCTACAGTCTTTCCCAAGTCACACTTGCACACAAGTGTGACTTTTGTGTTTCTCAGTGTGAGAACAGAGGTCACCGCCGCTGATAGTGATCAGCTGACTGAACTTTACTGGAATGTTCACAGTTGACTAATACAACCCCTTTTCCTAATTTTACCCCAGCATTTTTGATATTTAACAAAAAAGGAATAAAACCCTCATGTGCCAAACCCGAGGGGGGGGGGCAGAGAGACACTGAGAGATATTTTTTTTGATTTTTCAAAAAACTTTTAATTTACATTTTTACCTGAATAACAAAAGACAAAAGTTCTCCTCTACAAAGGGAGAAAATAATATTTTCATTTCAACAGTCTCTTATTTTGGAAAAACAAAACAAAATGAAACCATCTTTTCCTAAAAAAAAAATAATAATAAAAAATATACAATAAGCACAAAAGAACCAATACATAAAGGAACAAAAACAACGTAATATAATTTCTCATTTAGGGAGTGAAACAAAAAACAATTGTCTTTCTTTAACTGAACATAATATTCCTCTGTATCATCACACATTAACACATTCATTTAAATCATCATTCATTTTTATAAAATCTGTAATCCACATTCATCCTGGCCTTCATCATAGCAGTCATCATCATCATCATCATCATCATCAGTGTCATATTCTGTTCTCTCTTCTATTTTTTTCCTCCTGCTGACGTACACAGACATTTTTGCTGTTCCTAAAATTAAATTCACCAGTTCACATTTGATTCTGTGTTTCTGTATGTACTTAAAACCTAAAATAAAGAGCTTCTTTAAAAACACTAATAATGTTTCCAGTGGTTGACAGTCCAGGAAACAGTGGAAAACAGTCTCCTTACTCTGACAGAACACACACTCCTCAGTCACATTTGGATTTAAAACTGAAATAAAAGCATTGGCGCCACCGCCCCATGTAGTACCCTCCACTGGAGGTCACCAACCTTTTTAGTTAACGCTGGTTTGTACAATGCCCTCCATTCAGGACCACTGTCAGGGCCCAGACCCACACCTTCTCTCCACTGTGTTCGCTCATCCACTCAGTTTGTTACTGTTTAAAACCTTTAATAAAAACCGGTCCATGTGATTACCCAAGGAATCCTGAAGGGTAATGGACTCAGCTGGTAAAAAAGTACCGGGACTGTTTTTAAAATCAGGGGATAAAACATTAAAATGAAAATCTAAAACCTGGTCCTGGGTCAGTGTGGACCCTCTACAGTACTCACTGATGACCTTCTGCTCGTCCTCTGTCAGCTGGTCTGTCCATGTCCTCAGCAGAAGACCAATGGGGTTAGAGGACAGAGCATCGTCCATGTGTGGACCACACTGGTCCACCACATGCTTCACCAATGTGATCTTTGTTTTTAAAAACTTTAATAAAACTGAGGGTTAGGGTTAGGGTTAGCCCACATTAAAACTAGTCCCAAAAAAAAGGGTTCTTTTAAAATCCAGAGGTGAGTCCACTCTCTGGATAGGTTCTTTTTTAAAACTTCCCCAAACCTTAAAAACAGACTGATTAAACCTTGGTAGATCCCCCAGTCCATGTCCCCGCAGGTCCATCAGGAACATAGACTCCCTCAGTCCCAGACCGCTGCACCGGGTCAGGATGGCGTTGGCGACAGGCCTCCATGTTACCTCCACTGGGACACTCAGCAGTCTCTGGATGAACTGGAGTCTGAAAGCTGCTCCTCTGTCGGACAGGTGGATCAGGTGGATCAGGTGGATCAGGTGGATCAGTCCCTGTCCTCCTTCATCCCTGGGTAGGAACGGGACACTTTGTGGGACCCTCTCTTTTTGCCAGATTAACCAGTGACAGTGCAGGAATTAAAGTGTCTCCAACCACCACCCCGTGTTCAATCACCCGGTTCACCTTGTCCACACTATCTAAAAAAACCACCACGGCACTGTTCATCCATGAAGCTGACTTGACACTGATAAAACCAACTAACTCCCCTGTAGCTATAAGCTAACCTCCTCTACAGAACAGCTGATCCACAGTCAGCCTAATGGCGTGACGCTGCGTCAGCTGTTCTAACCTCGGGCGAGCCATGTTATCAGCCCCGCTGGATAACAGGTTCACCTTCTACCCCAACTACTACACCTACCCCCCTACACTACAACCCCCCCCACAACACAATACTAACAACAAACACCCACCACCAAGAAAAGTAGAAATAATCACCAAAAACACAGAAAAAAGCTCAGAAAACACACAAACTCGCTCAGCTCAGTTCCTGGTCAGAGAGACAAAGAGAGACAGAGTTGTGTTGTTGTGAATGTTGTGTTGTGTTATGTTGTTATGTTGTGTTGTTGTATTGTGTTGTGTTGTGTTTTTGTGTTGTGTTATTCACAGTTTGGATCTCATCAGTCTCTGACTTTCTATCCAGTGTAGTGTTGAACTGGGATAGGATTAGAATAGTTGGTGATTTGAACATACATGTTGACAACAAGACTGACTCTCTTAGTAATGCATTTAGTGACCTACTAGACGGATTAGGCTTTATCCAAAATGTTCATAAACCAACCCACATTCACAGACACACCCTCCATCTGATCTGAACATTTGCTGTTGAAATTAATGACCTGGTTGTTTTTACCCATAACCCCATACTCTCAGATGACTTTTTTAATGACCTTTCAGTTTATGCTTGAGGATATTTCCACCTCAGTGATTAAAACACAAATGAAAAGGATACTATGTGACCGTGCTGTCTCGAAGTACAAAGAGTTAATTCAGTCACTAATTGTGTCTATGTCATGTGATTATGTAAAGGACACATTTAGTCCCAGTATAAGTGATGAGTTAGTCGATAGTACCATGCTCACACTACAAACTACTTTATATACAGTCGCCTCCTTCAGTTAAAAACTACTAAGATTAGATGAACCTCCCCATGGTACAACGCTGACACTCGCTCCATTAAACAAACAACACCTAAATTAGGGGCAATGGAGGCGATCCAATTTGGCGTGTTGTTGGGTGATGGTCTCCTCTGCTCCGCCTCCTGACACTCTTCGCTGTTGTTGTTATTGCGTTGTTGTGTTGTGTTGTTGTTGTGTTTTAGTTGTTATGTTGTTGTTGTGTTTTTGTTGAGTTGCGTTGCATCGTTGTGTGGTTGTTGTTGTTGTGTTGTTATATTGTGTTGTTGTTGTGTTCTATTGTTGTTGTGTTGTGGTTGTGTTGTTGTGTAGTGTTGTTGTGTTGTAGTGTTGTTTTTGTTTTGTTGTTGTGTTGTGTTGTTGTGTTTTTGTGTTTTTGTATTGTTGTTGTTGTGTTGTTCCGTTGTTGTGTTATTGTTGTGTTGTTGTTGTTATGTTGTTTTGTTGTGTTATTGTGTTGTTATGTTGTTGTTATGTTGTGCTGCATTGTTGTTGTGTTGCATTGTTGTGTTGTTGTTGTTGTTGTATTGTTGTTGTTGTATTCTTGTGCTGTTGCGTTGTTGTTTTTGTTGTTGTGTTGTTGTTGTGTTGTGTTGTTGTTGTGTTGTTGTTGTGTTCTGTTGTTGTTGTGTTGTTGTTGTGTTGTTGTGTTGCTGTGTTGTGTTATTGTGTTGTTCTGTTATTGTGTTGTTGTTGTGTTATTGTGTTTTTGTATTGTTGTTTTGTTGTTGTATTGTTGTGCTGTTGTTTTTGTTGTTGTTGTTGTGTTGTGGTGTTGTTTGTTGTTGCGTTGTTGTTGTTGTGTTGTTTTTTTGTTGTTGTGTTGTGTTGTTTTTTTGTTGTTGTGTTGTTGTGTTGTGGTTGTGTTGTGTTGTTTTTTGTTGTTGTGTTGTGGTTGTGTTGTTGTGTTGTTTTTTTGTTGTTGTGTTGTTGTTGTTGTGTTGTGTATTTTGGTGGTGATCTCTCTCTGCTCCGCCTCCTGACACTCTTCACTTCCTCTCTTCAACTGTTTCAAACCACACGTTCACATCTTTTCTACAGTCACATCATTGTTCTGTTCTATTCTATTCTATTCTATTCTATTCTATTCTATTCTATTCTATTCTATTCTATTCTATTCTATTCTATTGTGTTCTGTTCTTTTGTCTCCAGTCATAATGTCAACCTCTGCCGTTAAAGGATGGAACCTTTTGTTTTGGACTCTTCTTCTTCCAGGTGAGTCCATGGAACACTTTCATCACTGATCTACAATAAAATCCTATTTTTTTAATTCAAACTTAAAATACAACTTTAAATAAAGTCAGATAAAAGAGCAGCTTCCACAGCTGTAATGAATGTTATTCATATGTTCATAGATACTGTTGATCATTGTTTCATGTTCATCTTCCTTTAAACCAAGTGTGAGTGTGTTTCTGCTTGTTCTGTGGTTTTCCTCTGACACATACGTCACTGGTTCATTCACACCTTTTTTACTTCTCTTCATCTTTCTGTGGCTTGAAAAACAAAAACCATGACAGAACAAAATGTTTTATAAATAAGAGTTTTAAACTGACTGAGAAAAACAGACATTTATTGTTTTGTTCAACAAAAAGCATTGATTACACACAGTACATATAACACAGTACACACAGTACATATAACACAGTACATATAACATAGTACAAATAACATAGTACATATAACACAGTACATATAACACAGTACACACAGTACATATAACACAGTACATATAACATAGTACATATAACATAGTACATATAACACAGTACAAATAACATAGTACATATAACACAGTACATATAACACAGTACACACAGTACATATAACACAGTACATATAACACAGTACACACAGTACATATAACACAGTACATATAACATAGTACATATAACACAGTACAAATAACAGAGTACATATAACACAGTACATTTAACACAGTACATATAACATAGTACATATAACACAGTACATATAACACAGTACACACAGTACATATAACACAGTACATATAACATAGTACATATAACACAGTACATATAACACAGTACACACGGTACACACAGTACATATAACATAGTACATATAACATAGTACACACAGTACACACAGTACATATAACACAGTACATATAACATAGTACATATAACACAGTACAAATAACATAGTACATATAACACAGTACATGTAACACAGTACATACAGTATACACAGTACATATAACACAGTACATATAACATAGTACATATAACACAGTACATATAACACAGTACACACAGTACATATAACACAGTACATATAACATAGTACATATAACACAGTACATATAACACAGTACACACGGTACACACAGTACATATAACATAGTACATATAACATAGTACACACAGTACACACAGTACATATAACACAGTACATATAACATAGTACATATAACACAGTACATATAACACAGTACAAATAACATAGTACATATAACACAGTACACACAGTACACACAGTACACACAGTACATATAACACAGTACATATAACACAGTACAAATAACATAGTACATATAACACAGTACATATAACACAGTACATACAGTATACACAGTACATATAACACAGTACATATAACATAGTACATATAACACAGTACACACAGTACATATAACACAGTACACACAGTACATATAACACAGTACATATAACATAGTACATATAACACAGTACATATAACACAGTACACACGGTACACACAGGACATATAACATAGTACATATAACACAGTACATATAACATAGTACATATAACATAGTACATATAACACAGTACAAATAACATAGTACATATAAAACAGTACATATAACACAGTACACACAGTACATATAACACAGTACATATAACATAGTACATATAACACAGTACATATAACACAGTACACACGGTACACACAGTACATATAACATAGTACATATAACATAGTACAAATAACATAGTACATATAACACAGTACACACAGTACACACAGTACATATAACACAGTACATATAACATAGTACATATTACACAGTAAATATAACACAGTACACACAGTACATATAACACAGTACATATAACATAGTACATATAATATAGTACATATAACACAGTACAAATAACATAGTACATATAAAACAGTACATACAGTACACACAGTACATATAACACAGTACATATAACATAGTACATATAACATAGTACATATAACACAGTACAAATAACATAGTACATATAACACAGTACATATAACACAGTACACACAGTACATATAACACAGTACATATAACACAGTACACACAGTACATATAACACAGTACATATAACATAGTACATATAACACAGTACAAATAACAGAGTACATATAACACAGTACATTTAACACAGTACATATAACATAGTACATATAACACAGTACATATAACACAGTACACACAGTACATATAACACAGTACATATAACATAGTACATATAACACAGTACATATAACACAGTACACACGGTACACACAGTACATATAACATAGTACATATAACATAGTACACACAGTACACACAGTACATATAACACAGTACATATAACATAGTACATATAACACAGTACAAATAACATAGTACATATAACACAGTACATGTAACACAGTACATACAGTATACACAGTACATATAACACAGTACATATAACATAGTACATATAACACAGTACATATAACACAGTACACACAGTACATATAACACAGTACATATAACATAGTACATATAACACAGTACATATAACACAGTACACACGGTACACACAGTACATATAACATAGTACATATAACATAGTACACACAGTACACACAGTACATATAACACAGTACATATAACATAGTACATATAACACAGTACATATAACACAGTACAAATAACATAGTACATATAACACAGTACACACAGTACACACAGTACACACAGTACATATAACACAGTACATATAACACAGTACAAATAACATAGTACATATAACACAGTACATATAACACAGTACATACAGTATACACAGTACATATAACACAGTACATATAACATAGTACATATAACACAGTACACACAGTACATATAACACAGTACACACAGTACATATAACACAGTACATATAACATAGTACATATAACACAGTACATATAACACAGTACACACGGTACACACAGGACATATAACATAGTACATATAACACAGTACATATAACATAGTACATATAACATAGTACATATAACACAGTACAAATAACATAGTACATATAAAACAGTACATATAACACAGTACACACAGTACATATAACACAGTACATATAACATAGTACATATAACACAGTACATATAACACAGTACACACGGTACACACAGTACATATAACATAGTACATATAACATAGTACAAATAACATAGTACATATAACACAGTACACACAGTACACACAGTACATATAACACAGTACATATAACATAGTACATATTACACAGTAAATATAACACAGTACACACAGTACATATAACACAGTACATATAACATAGTACATATAATATAGTACATATAACACAGTACAAATAACATAGTACATATAAAACAGTACATACAGTACACACAGTACATATAACACAGTACATATAACATAGTACATATAACATAGTACATATAACACAGTACATATAACACAGTACATATAACAGTACATATAACATAGTACATATAACACAGTACATATAACACAGTATAAATAACATAGTACATATAACACAGTACATACAGTACACACAGTACATATAACACAGTGCATATAACATAGTACATATAACATAGTACATATAACACAGTACATATAACAGTACATATAACATAGTACATATAACACAGTACATATAACACACTACATATACCACAGTACATATAACATAGTACATATAACACAGTACATATAACACAGTACATATAACATGGTACATATAACACAGTACATATAACACAGTACATATAACATAGTACACATATAACATAGTATATATAACATAGTACACATATAACATAGTACATATAACATAGTACATATAACATAGTACACATATAACATAGTACACATATAACATAGTACACATATAACATAGTACATAAAACATAGTACATATAACATAGTACACATATAACATAGTACACATATAACATAGTACATATAACACAGTACATATAACATAGTACATATAACACAGTACATATAACACAGTACATATAACACAGTACATATAACATAGTACATATAACATAGTACATATAACACAGTACATATAACATAGTACACATAACATAGTACATATAACATAGTACACATATAACATAGTACATATAACATAGTACACATATAACATAGTACATATAACATAGTACATATAACATAGTACACATATAACATAGTACATATAACACAGTACATATAACACAGTACATATAACATAGTACATATAACACAGTACATATAACATAGTACATATAACACAGTACATATAACATAGTACATATAACACAGTACATATAACACGGTACATATAACATGGTACATATAACACGGTACATATAACATAGTACATATAACATAGTACATATAACATAGTACATATAACATAGTACATATAACACAGTACATATAACATAGTACATATAACACAGTACATATAACACAGTACATATAACATAGTACATATAACACAGTACATATAACACAGTACATATAACATAGTACATATAACACAGTACATATAACACAGTACATATAACATAGTACATATAACACAGTACATATAACACAGTACATATAACATAGTACATATAACACAGTACATATAACATAGTACATATAACATAGTACATATAACACAGTACATATAACATAGTACATATAACACAGTACATATAGCAAAGTACATATAACATAGTACATATAACACAGTACATATAACACAGTACATATAACACAGTACACACAGTACATATAACACAGTACATATAACATAGTACATATAACATAGTACATATAACACAGTACAAATAACATAGTACATATAACACAGTACATATAACACAGTACACACAGTACATATAACACAGTACATATAACACAGTACACACAGTACATATAACACAGTACATATAACATAGTACATATAACACAGTACATATAACAGAGTACATATAACACAGTACATTTAACACAGTACATATAACATAGTACATATAACACAGTACATATAACACAGTACACACAGTACATATAACACAGTACATATAACATAGTACATATAACACAGTACATATAACACAGTACACACGGTACACACAGTACATATAACATAGTACATATAACATAGTACACACAGTACACACAGTACATATAACACAGTACATATAACATAGTACATATAACATAGTACATATAACACAGTACAAATAACATAGTACATATAAAACAGTACATATAACACAGTACACACAGTACATATAACACAGTACATATAACATAGTACATATAACACAGTACATATAACACAGTACACACGGTACACACAGTACATATAACATAGTACATATAACATAGTACAAATAACATAGTACATATAACACAGTACACACAGTACACACAGTACATATAACACAGTACATATAACATAGTACATATTACACAGTAAATATAACACAGTACACACAGTACATATAACACAGTACATATAACATAGTACATATAATATAGTACATATAACACAGTACAAATAACATAGTACATATAAAACAGTACATACAGTACACACAGTACATATAACACAGTACATATAACATAGTACATATAACATAGTACATATAACACAGTACATATAACACAGTACATATAACAGTACATATAACATAGTACATATAACACAGTACATATAACACAGTATAAATAACATAGTACATATAACACAGTACATACAGTACACACAGTACATATAACACAGTGCATATAACATAGTACATATAACATAGTACATATAACACAGTACATATAACAGTACATATAACATAGTACATATAACACAGTACATATAACACACTACATATACCACAGTACATATAACATAGTACATATAACACAGTACATATAACACAGTACATATAACATGGTACATATAACACAGTACATATAACACAGTACATATAACATAGTACACATATAACATAGTATATATAACATAGTACACATATAACATAGTACATATAACATAGTACATATAACATAGTACACATATAACATAGTACACATATAACATAGTACACATATAACATAGTACATAAAACATAGTACATATAACATAGTACACATATAACATAGTACACATATAACATAGTACATATAACACAGTACATATAACATAGTACATATAACACAGTACATATAACACAGTACATATAACACAGTACATATAACATAGTACATATAACATAGTACATATAACACAGTACATATAACATAGTACACATAACATAGTACATATAACATAGTACACATATAACATAGTACATATAACATAGTACACATATAACATAGTACATATAACATAGTACATATAACATAGTACACATATAACATAGTACATATAACACAGTACATATAACACAGTACATATAACATAGTACATATAACACAGTACATATAACATAGTACATATAACACAGTACATATAACATAGTACATATAACACAGTACATATAACACGGTACATATAACATGGTACATATAACACGGTACATATAACATAGTACATATAACATAGTACATATAACATAGTACATATAACATAGTACATATAACACAGTACATATAACATAGTACATATAACACAGTACATATAACACAGTACATATAACATAGTACATATAACACAGTACATATAACACAGTACATATAACATAGTACATATAACACAGTACATATAACACAGTACATATAACATAGTACATATAACACAGTACATATAACACAGTACATATAACATAGTACATATAACACAGTACATATAACATAGTACATATAACATAGTACATATAACACAGTACATATAACATAGTACATATAACACAGTACATATAGCAAAGTACATATAACATAGTACATATAACACAGTACATATAACACAGTACATATAACACAGTACACACAGTACATATAACACAGTACATATAACATAGTACATATAACATAGTACATATAACACAGTACAAATAACATAGTACATATAACACAGTACATATAACACAGTACACACAGTACATATAACACAGTACATATAACACAGTACACACAGTACATATAACACAGTACATATAACATAGTACATATAACACAGTACATATAACAGAGTACATATAACACAGTACATTTAACACAGTACATATAACATAGTACATATAACACAGTACATATAACACAGTACACACAGTACATATAACACAGTACATATAACATAGTACATATAACACAGTACATATAACACAGTACACACGGTACACACAGTACATATAACATAGTACATATAACATAGTACACACAGTACACACAGTACATATAACACAGTACATATAACATAGTACATATAACATAGTACATATATAGTACATATAACATAGTACATATAACACAGTACAAATAACATAGTACATATAACACAGTACACACAGTACATATAACACAGTACACACAGTACATATAACACAGTACATATAACATAGTACATATAACACAGTACACACGGTACACACAGTACATATAACATAGTACATATAACACAGTACATATAACATAGTACATATAACACAGTACAAATAACATAGTACATATAAAACAGTACATATAACACAGTACACACAGTACATATAACACAGTACATATAACATAGTACATATAACACAGTACATATAACACAGTACACACGGTACACACAGTACATATAACATAGTACATATAACACAGTACATATAACATAGTACATATAACACAGTACAAATAACATAGTACATATAAAACAGTACATATAACACAGTACACACAGTACATATAACACAGTACATATAACATAGTACATATAACACAGTACATATAACACAGTACACACGGTACACACAGTACATATAACATAGTACATATAACATAGTACAAATAACATAGTACATATAACACAGTACACACAGTACACACAGTACATATAACACAGTACATATAACATAGTACATATTACACAGTAAATATAACACAGTACACACAGTACATATAACACAGTACATATAACATAGTACATATAATATAGTACATATAACACAGTACAAATAACATAGTACATATAACACAGTACATACAGTACACACAGTACATATAACACAGTACATATAACATAGTACATATAACATAGTACATATAACACAGTATATATAACACAGTACATATAACAGTACATATAACATAGTACATATAACACAGTACATATAACACAGTATAAATAACATAGTACATATAACACAGTACATACAGTACACACAGTACATATAACACAGTACATATAACATAGTACATATAACACAGTACATATAACACAGTACATATAACAGTACATATAACATAGTACATATAACACAGTACATATAACACAGTACATATAACACAGTACATATAACATAGTACATATAACATAGTACATATAACACAGTACATATAACATAGTACACATAACATAGTACATATAACATAGTACACATATAACATAGTACATATAACATAGTACACATATAACATAGTACATATAACATAGTACATATAACATAGTACACATATAACATAGTACATATAACACAGTACATATAACACAGTACATATAACATAGTACATATAACACAGTACATATAACATAGTACATATAACACAGTACATATAACATAGTACATATAACACAGTACATATAACACGGTACATATAACATGGTACATATAACACGGTACATATAACATAGTACATATAACATAGTACATATAACATAGTACATATAACATAGTACATATAACACAGTACATATAACATAGTACATATAACACAGTACATATAACACAGTACATATAACATAGTACATATAACACAGTACATATAACACAGTACATATAACATAGTACATATAACACAGTACATATAACACAGTACATATAACATAGTACATATAACACAGTACATATAACACAGTACATATAACATAGTACATATAACACAGTACATATAACATAGTACATATAACATAGTACATATAACACAGTACATATAACATAGTACATATAACACAGTACATATAGCAAAGTACATATAACATAGTACATATAACACAGTACATATAACACAGTACATATAACACAGTACACACAGTACATATAACACAGTACATATAACATAGTACATATAACATAGTACATATAACACAGTACAAATAACATAGTACATATAACACAGTACATATAACACAGTACACACAGTACATATAACACAGTACATATAACACAGTACACACAGTACATATAACACAGTACATATAACATAGTACATATAACACAGTACATATAACAGAGTACATATAACACAGTACATTTAACACAGTACATATAACATAGTACATATAACACAGTACATATAACACAGTACACACAGTACATATAACACAGTACATATAACATAGTACATATAACACAGTACATATAACACAGTACACACGGTACACACAGTACATATAACATAGTACATATAACATAGTACACACAGTACACACAGTACATATAACACAGTACATATAACATAGTACATATAACATAGTACATATATAGTACATATAACATAGTACATATAACACAGTACAAATAACATAGTACATATAACACAGTACACACAGTACATATAACACAGTACACACAGTACATATAACACAGTACATATAACATAGTACATATAACACAGTACACACGGTACACACAGTACATATAACATAGTACATATAACACAGTACATATAACATAGTACATATAACACAGTACAAATAACATAGTACATATAAAACAGTACATATAACACAGTACACACAGTACATATAACACAGTACATATAACATAGTACATATAACACAGTACATATAACACAGTACACACGGTACACACAGTACATATAACATAGTACATATAACACAGTACATATAACATAGTACATATAACACAGTACAAATAACATAGTACATATAAAACAGTACATATAACACAGTACACACAGTACATATAACACAGTACATATAACATAGTACATATAACACAGTACATATAACACAGTACACACGGTACACACAGTACATATAACATAGTACATATAACATAGTACAAATAACATAGTACATATAACACAGTACACACAGTACACACAGTACATATAACACAGTACATATAACATAGTACATATTACACAGTAAATATAACACAGTACACACAGTACATATAACACAGTACATATAACATAGTACATATAATATAGTACATATAACACAGTACAAATAACATAGTACATATAACACAGTACATACAGTACACACAGTACATATAACACAGTACATATAACATAGTACATATAACATAGTACATATAACACAGTATATATAACACAGTACATATAACAGTACATATAACATAGTACATATAACACAGTACATATAACACAGTATAAATAACATAGTACATATAACACAGTACATACAGTACACACAGTACATATAACACAGTACATATAACATAGTACATATAACACAGTACATATAACACAGTACATATAACAGTACATATAACATAGTACATATAACACAGTACATATAACACAGTACATATAACACACTACATATACCACAGTACATATAACATAGTACATATAACACAGTACATATAACACAGTACATATAACATGGTACATATAACACAGTACATATAACACAGTACATATAACACAGTACATATAACATAGTATATATAACATAGTACACATATAACATAGTACATATAACATAGTACATATAACATAGTGCACATATAACATAGTACACATATAACATAGTACACATATAACATAGTACATAAAACATAGTACATATAACATAGTACACATATAACATAGTACACATATAACATAGTACATATAACACAGTACATATAACATAGTACATATAACACAGTACATATAACACAGTACATATAACATAGTACATATAACATAGTACATATAACACAGTACATATAACATAGTACACATAACATAGTACATATAACATAGTACACATATAACATAGTACATATAACATAGTACACATATAACATAGTACATATAACATAGTACATATAACATAGTACATATAACATAGTACACATATAACATAGTACATATAACACAGTACATATAACACAGTACATATAACATAGTACATATAACACAGTACATATAACATAGTACATATAACACAGTACATATAACATAGTACATATAACACAGTACATATAACACGGTACATATAACATGGTACATATAACACGGTACATATAACATAGTACATATAACACAGTACATATAACATAGTACATATAACACAGTACATATAACATAGTACATATAACACAGTACATATAACACAGTACATATAACATAGTACATATAACACAGTACATATAACACAGTACATATAACATAGTACATATAACACAGTACATATAACACAGTACATATAACATAGTACATATAACACAGTACATATAACACAGTACATATAACACAGTACATATAACATAGTACATATAACACAGTACATATAACATAGTACATATAACAAAGTACATATAGCAAAGTACATATAACACAGTACATATAACATAGTACATATATAACATAGTACATATAACATAGTACACATATAACATAGTACACATATAACATAGTACACATATAACATAGTACATATAACATAGTACACATATAACATAGTACATATAACACAGTACATATAACATAGTACATATAACACAGTACATATAACACAGTACATATAACATAGTACATATAACATAGTACATATAACACAGTACATATAACATAGTACACATAACATAGTACATATAACATAGTACACATATAACATAGTACATATAACATAGTACACATATAACATAGTACATATAACATAGTACATATAACATAGTACACATATAACATAGTACATATAACACAGTACATATAACACAGTACATATAACATAGTACATATAACACAGTACATATAACATAGTACATATAACACAGTACATATAACATAGTACATATAACACAGTACATATAACACGGTACATATAACATGGTACATATAACACGGTACATATAACATAGTACATATAACATAGTACATATAACATAGTACATATAACATAGTACATATAACATAGTACATATAACACAGTACATATAGCATAGTACATATAACATAGTACATATACCACAGTACATATAACATAGTACATATAACATAGTACATATAACACGGTACATATAACAGAGTACATATAACACAGTACATATAACACAGTACATATAACACAGTACATATAACATAGTACATATAACACAGTACATATAACACAGTACACATATAACATAGTATATATAACACAGTACATATAACACAGTACATATAATATAGTACACATATAACATAGTATATATAACATAGTACACATATAACATAGTACATATAACATAGTACATATAACATAGTACACATATAACATAGTACATATAACATAGTACATATAACATAGTACACATATAACATAGTACACATATAACATAGTACATATAACATAGTACATATAACATAGTACACATATAACATAGTACATATACCATAGTACATATAACACAGTACATATAACATAGTACATATAACAGAGTACATATACCACAGTACATATAACATAGTACATATAACACGGTACATATAACAGAGTACATATAACACAGTACATATAACATAGTACATATAACATAGTACATATAACACAGTACATATAGCATAGTACATATAACATAGTACATATACCACAGTACATATAACATAGTACATATAACACGGTACATATAACAGAGTACATATAACACAGTACATATAACACAGTACATATAACACAGTACATATAACATAGTACATATAACACAGTACATATAACACAGTACATATAACATAGTACACATATAACATTGTATATATAACATAGTACACATATAACATAGTACATATAACATAGTACATATAACATAGTACATATAACACAGTACATATAACATAGTACATATAACATAGTACATATAACATAGTACTTATAACATAGTACATATATCCATAACTTTGACCAGACTCAGCTTCACATTAACAGAGCACTGACCAACCTGTGTTTCCAGTAGATTTTCTTGCACATAGAGCGTACGTCATTGGACATAAATGTCCTCATCATTTGTATTCGTCAGTCATCACATGTCCCACATTTTTTACTTAAGGAACTTTTCTGAAAGTTTAAATTCAGGGTAGTTGAAATGTTTGTGTTCCGTGGTAACCATGGTAACTAAAGGCTCTAGCTCATCAGACAGTAACCATGGTAACTAAAGGCTCTAGCTCCATCAGACAGTAACCATGGTAACTAAAGTCTCTAGCTCCATCAGACAGTAACCATGGTAACTAAAGGCTCTAGCTCCATCAGACAGTTACCATGGTAACTAAAGGCTCTAGCTCCATCAGACAGTAACCATGGTAACTAAAGGCTCTAGCTCCATCAGACAGTAACCATGGTAACTAAAGGCTCTAGCTCCATCAGACAGTAACCATGGAAACTAAAGGCTCTAGCTCCATCAGACAGTAACCATGGTAACTAAAGGCTCTAGCTCCATCAGACAGTAACCATGGTAACTAAAGGCTCTAGCTCCATCAAACAGTAACCATGGTAACTAAAGGCTCTAGCTCCATCAGACAGTAACCATGGTAACTAAAGGCTCTAGCTCCATCAGACAGTAACCATGGAAACTAAAGGCTCTAGCTCCATCAGACAGTAACCATGGTAACTAAAGGCTCTAGCTCCATAAGACAGTAACCATGGTAACTAAAGGCTCTAGCTCCATCAGACAGTAACCATGGTAACTAAAGGCTCTAGCTCCATCAGACAGTAACCATGGTAACTAAAGGCTCTAGCTCCATCAGACAGTAACCATGGTAACTAAAGGGTCTAGCTCCATCAGACAGTAACCATGATAACTAAAGGCTCTAGCTCCATCAGACAGTAACCATGGTAACTAAAGGCTCTAGCTCCTACTGTACTTTTATAAACCCTAGGAACTTTCAATAAACCTGCATTCTGAGAATGAAGGGTTCTATTGGGCTGGTACGGAACCAGATCATCTTTAAGATAAGAGGGGCCCATACCATTAACCCCTGACCCCTAACCCTAACCCTAACCCATACCATTAATGGTTTTATATGTAAGGAGGAGGATTTTAAATTTAATTCTAAACTCAACTGGTAGCCAGTGAAGGGTTTGGAGCACAGGGGTGATAGGGTTAGGGGTCAGAGGTCAGTGTTTGGAGCACAGGGGTGATAGGGTTAGGGGTCAGGGTTTGGAGCACAGGGGTGATTGGGTTAGGGGTCATTTTTAGACAGAATATTCCTAATTTTGGCTAATGTTGCACAGGTGAAAGAAGGCTGTTCTGCATGTTTGGTTAATGTGTCCTGACCTCTGACCCCTGACCCTTTGAATGAAAGATGTGGATCAAATAAAACTCCTAAATGTTTAACTGTGTCACTGGGTGTTCCACTTAAGTTGTCTACAGTAACTATCTGGTCAGTTAGGGAGTCTGTGGCATTGTTAGGACCTATTATAATGACTTCAGTTTTTTCAGGGTTCAATAAAAGATAATTGTCACTCATCCAAGTCTTTATGTCTTGGACACATGTACTTAGTTTATCTATTTGTCTGGTCTGATCAGGTTTAATCGATAAATATAGCTGTGTGTCATCTGCATAACAATGAAAATTAATGCCATGATTTCTAATGATGTTACCTAAAGGGAGCATATATAGTGTAAACAAAATAGGCCCAAGGACTGACCCTTGAGGAACGCCATAATTAAATCTGCGATGATTGTTGATTAACGTTAACAAATTGGTATAGATTAGATAAATATGATTTAAAGCAGCAGAGGGCAGCTCCTCTAATACCTATATTACATTCTAATCTGTGCACTAAGATACTGTGGTCAATGGTGTCAAAGGCTGCACTAAGGTCTAATAACAGCAGGACCGATATTAATCCGATGTCAGCGGCTAATAATAAGTCATTAGTAACTTTAACTAACGCTGTTTCAGTGCTATGATGGGCACGAAAGCCAGACTGAAACTGTTCAAATAAACTATTATCCTGCAGGTATTGGCACAGCTGTTTAACTATTACTCTTTCTAGAACCTTTGACAGGAAGGGCAGATTAGATATAGACCTATAATTGTCTAGAACCACGGTTCTCAAACTGGGGTCCGCGGACCCCTAGGGGGACGTGGCGCATGTCCAGGGGGTACGCGAAATTATTCACGGTTTTGTTTGTTTTTTTTTTTTGCTCTTTTATTTTGTAATGCAGAAGTTTTATTTTGTAGCGAGCAGGCGGAAGTAACAGCGCTGTTTGACGCCAGCTTGACTAAATTGAGACGGAGCGAGTCACAGGCTATTTTTAGCCACCCTGCAGCGAACATGGATCAATTTTTGTGTCCGCCAAGTTCCTCAAGAAGTGGTAAAAGAAATGACAATGAAAATGACAATGACAAAAACAAACGCCCTAACCCTAAAACGAGAAAGTACATTGATAGTTATATTGAGTTTGACAAGCTCATCCCTCTCATTAAGTCTCTGTCTGTCTGTCTGTCTGTTTATTATTTAAAAATTATTTTAAATTTTTGTTTCTGAAGTGCTCATTTATATTATAATACCTGAAAATTTCGCTGGTTTGCACAAAAGCACTATTAAAAAGGTTATCATTGTTTCATAATAATCATTGTTGAAGTGGTTTTTTATCATTTTCAGTATCGCGAGGATGAGGGGGGGCATGGAAAAATTTCACCCCTCCAATGGGGACCTGGGCCAAAAATGTTTGAGAACCCCTGGTCTAGAATGTCAGGATCTAGGGTAGGCTTTTTCAGAATTGGTTTAATAACAGCATATTTAAATGACTGCGGCACATATCCAGTAATTAATGAAGTGTTAATTATATTTAGCACAGTGTTAATAATTAGGGACAGAATCTGTTTAAACAGTTTAGTTGTAATTGGATCTAAGAGGCAGGTTATGATTTGGAAGACATGATAATAGCTATGACATCAGTTTGGTCTACTGTGGTGAAATTATTTAGTGTTACAGAGGGGTTTATAAAAAGGCCTAGGTTTGAAACCACTGCTTTTTCTGATCTAATGTTTGGGAGAATTGTGCCTATTTTGTCTCTAATAGTTGATATTTTATTGTTAAAGAACTGCAGGAAATCATCAGAATGGAGCGTGGATGGAATAACTGGTTCCACGGAGGTGTGTCTGTTTGTCAGTCTGGCTACAGTACTGAACAGGAATCTAGGATTATTCTTGTTTTCTTCTATTATGGATGAGTAATATCTAGTTTTGGCTGTACGCAAAGATGGATTATACTTTAGTCACATATTCTTCCAGGCATTTAGAGAATCTTCTGAGTTGGATCGCCTCCATTGCCTCTAATTTACATGTTGTTTGTTTAATGGAGCGAGTGTCAGCGTTGTACCATGGGGAGGTTCATCTAATCTTAGTAGTCTTTAACCTAAGGGGGGCAACTATATCTAATGTAGTTTGTAGTGTGAGGATGGTACTATCAACTAACTCATCACTTATACTGGGACTAAATGTGTCCTTTACATAATCACATGACATAGACACAAATAGTGACTGAATTAACTCTTTGTACTTTGAGACAGCACGGTCACATAGTATCCTTTTCATTTGTGTTTTACTCACTAAGGTGGAAATATCCTCAAGCAAAACCTGGAAGGTCATTAAAAAGTGATCTGAGAGTATGGGATTATGGGTAAAAACAACCAGGTCACTCATTTCAACAGCAAATGTTCAGATCAGATGGAGGGTGTGTCTGTGAATGTGGGTTGGTTTATGAACATTTTGGATAAAGCCTAATCCGTCTAGTAGGTCACTAAATGCATTACTAAGAGAGTCAGTGTTGTTGTCAACATGTATGTTCAAATCACCAACTATTCTAATCCTATCCCAGTTCAACACTACACTGGATAGAAAGTCAGAGACATCTAATAAAAACTGTGAATAGCACACTGTGAATAGTCGTTAGCATACGATGGTTGACCACTGCACTGGTACGAGGTGGAGGGGTACGAGGTAGAGGGGTACGAGGTGGAGGGGTACAGGTTATTGGGGGTGTCCAGAGTGCTTTCAGGACGGCAGTAATTGTGAAGTTGGGACATGTGACACTAACCTCAGTCTGGCCACAGTTCGGTCCATCAGAGTCCTGCAGAACCTTGTGACAGAGGAGTCACCTTTAAGAAGGTTTGCACAGGACAGTGGAGTGAGGGAGGAGATGGTTGTCCATGTTTGGATGTAAGTCCTGCTGTGGCTCAGGTTGATGAGGAGGATGGACTGATCCTTTCTACGAAGATCCCCAAACTGGATCAGTTTGACTCCCTCAGTGGGAAACAGCTGTACTGGAGCTGTGTGAAGGTCCTCAATCTGAGGTCCTTCAGTGGAGGAGTGGAGGTGGACAGAGGTGTTTGGCTCCGCCCCTAAATACAGCCGGAGGCTCCTGTATAAACCTCCTGTTGAACGGCAGATGGGTGTCACCCATGGAGGATTATACACTGAATAACAGCTACGAACAGATACACAGCCCGCTTTGACCCAGACTGTTATGTTCCAGCACTGTTTTTTTATGAGTCCTAATTTATTTAATTGTTGACAATTATTGACTGTTTTGTTGTGTGCAATAGCCTACACATAAGTTTCTCTTCAGGTCGCTGATTGGTTTCCGCCGCAGCGACTATATAAACTGGACCTGCGGGTCTGGAGGAAGAACGCCTTTCCTGAGAGTGCTTCACTTCCACCTGGAACGCCGGTTCTAGAGTACGCACGCCTGCGCGCACTTGGGCGAAGCTGTTTCCGGCTGCGAGATTCCGGTTGGCCGACATCCTTCTGCTTCTTAGTTTTTTTTTCCGTATTATTTGGCCCGGTGAGTTTGGACGTCCTGTTTGTGTTTAATTTCATTTAAAGGGTTTAGTTTGCAAGTTGTGTTCATAGGACAGGGGTAGCGGTAGGTGAGCAGGTTCTACAGCCCTGTATAGGGTTAGCCGGGCTAACCCTACCGTCCTTTTGTTTATTTGGCCAACTCACCTGGGTCCAACTTTCTTTTGTACTTTTGGGGATTGTTTTTTTGGGGGCACGGGAACGTGGGGTTTTACCTTCAATACATTTGCTTAATAAAATTGTGTGGCAAAGTTAAACCTCTTGTCCCCTGTGCTCTCTCTCAAATATGTTGCAACCTCATAACACAGGCACTGGGGACGGGTGTCCATTTTTAGGCAAGTACAGACCTTAGACCACTTAGTGGTATCCTGTCCCCATTTGAGTGGTCTGTTTTCACTGATGGCAGAGTCGGTGGGGCTGAGCAGAGGTTTTGTATTATTATTATTATTATTATTATTATTATTATTATTATTATTATTATTATTATTATTATTATTATTATTATTATTATTATTACTATTTCTGGCGTCTAATACAAATGTGTGTTGACCAGGTTTCAACCTCCAGAGAAATGACAACTTCATCCAGATTGGATCGAACATCAAGTCACAGAACGACCAACTGTTCCTGCAGCCGACTGAGTCTGTTCCACCCATAGGTACTAAATAAGTAAACACTAACACATCCATAGGTACTAAATAAGTAAACACTAACACATCCATAGGTACTAAATATGTAAACACTAACACATCCATAGGTACTAAATAAATAAACACTAACACATCCATAGGTACTAAATAAGTAAACACTAACACATCCATAGGTACTAAATAAGTAAACACTAACACATCCATAGGTACTAAATAAGTAAATACTAACACATCCATAGGTACTAAATAAGTAAACACTAACACATCCATAGGTACTAAATAAGTAAACACTAACACATCCATAGGTACTAAATAAGTAAACACTAACACATCCATAGGTACTAAATAAATAAACACTAACACATCCATAGGTACTAAATAAATAAACACTAACACATCCATAGGTACTAAATAAGTAAACACTAACACATCCATAGGTACTAAATAAGTAAACACTAACACATCCATAGGTACTAAATAAGTAAACACTCACACATCCATAGGTACTAAATAAGTAAACACTAACAGACTAATAAACTGATGTTACTATGATGCATTTGTAAAATAATATTCTGAAATAATTCTACTTGTATTAAACCAGTGGTCGTCAAACTTTTATCACTGATGTTCCTCCTTAAAAACATAGTTTTAGTCCAGTACCCCTGACATGGACTAAACATTTATGGAAGAGAAAATAGGAACAGTGTAAAATCACTGTCTGATTTATTAAATACAAACATATCAGTTTTTATTTCATCATTTTAACTTGACTTAATGCACTTATTCTTTAATATAGTTTTGAAAATTACCCCCAGGGGTACACATACCCCCATTTGAGAACCACTGTATTAAAGCACACACAGTTTTGCTACCAGCTGTTTGACTCGTTGTGACGTAAGGATTTTGCGCCATCACGGTCCGTTTCCCTGATTCTGATGAGCGAGACTGAGAAAGCTAAACCACGCTAATTGTTGGATTATCGTCGGATCGGGAAGGTGTGTTCTGTGGAGGAATACTGCCGCTACACTGGCACAGAGGCTGGCGAAAAAATAGAGGCGGAATAAGAATATTGGAAAGCCGGCGGAGCCGGGCTGGTAAGACAGTTGAGCGCGAGCTAACTAGCCAGCTGGACTACCTGCGGGCAGCGTAATAACATCAAACGCAATGCCCCCGAAGAGAGCTCCTTCAATCGAGGAGATTGAGGACATCAAAAAATCCCTCGACTTTCTTGGTGAGGAGGTATCTGCTGTCAGGATGCAGCAGAAGAACATCCTGGACCTGGTGGAGGAGGTCAAAGTTCTGCAGCTGCAGAACACGGAGAAGGCAAAGAGGATCGCCTTTCTCGAGAACCGAGTGGAGGATCTGGAGCAGTACACCCGGATTAACAACATCATTGTGACCGGGCTGCAAATAAAGCCCCGGTCATATGCGGGGGCAGTGGCGAGAGGAGACGGAGAACAGCAGAATGAGGAGGATGCTAACTCTGTGGAGCAACAGGTGACAGCGTTTCTGCAGTCCAAAGGGATTGAGGTAAATAACACAAACATTGAAGCATGTCACCCTCTCCCCAGGAGAAACAAAACAGACAAACCGGCCGTAGTAATACGATTTACAAACAGAAAAAATAAAATGCAGCTGCTAAAGCAAGGGAAGAAATCAAAAGGCTCAGACGTTTTCCTGAATGAGCACCTAACCAAAAAAAATGCAGACATTGCAAGAAAGGCGAGATTCCTGAGGAAGCAAGGAAAAATTCAAAACACTTGGACACAAAACTGCAAAATATTCATAAAACTGAAGGGATCTCCAGAGGAAGCCAAGGTCTTGGTCATCCGAGACATTGAGGAACTGGACAAATTTTGAGGGGGGCATATCGAAGTGAGGACATGATAAAAAATAAAAAATGACACAAGGACTGGACTCTGGACACGGGATACAAGAAATGGACACTGGTCATTGGACACATGAACTGGACACTTTTGTTTATACTGAACACAAATCACACTATATGGAAGATAATATTGATCCAGAAAGTAATCTTTTTAGCAACATTAATATCAACTGCCGTTATTTCTCTGAAAATCACTACAATACAAAGATCAGACAAGTAAAGAAAATATCAATTATTCATTTGAACATCAGAAGTCTGTATGCCAATTTCCATAAAATGAGGGAATATCTCAGTCAGTTCAACATCCCATTCAATATAATAGCCATATCAGAAACATGGATCAATGAGGAGAAGGGAGTAGACTTTCAATTAAAAGGGTATGAATTGAATTATATCAACAGAAAGAACAAAAGCGGAGGGGGAGTGGCAATATATATTGATAATAGTTTGGAATATAAAATTAATAAGAAAATGACAGTTGTTGTTGATGATTTGACCGAGTGTATAACAGTAGAAATATGTTGTGGAAAAATGAAAAATATAACGGTGAGCTGTATATATAGATCTCCAGGATCAAGCATAGAAGATTTTAGTGACTGGATGGAAAGTATGTTCATAAAATCAACACAGAAAGACTTGTACCTCTGTGGTGATTTTAACATCGATCTATTAAGTCATAAAAAACATAAAATGACGGGCGAGTTCATTAATTCAATGTTAAGTATGGGATTGTATCCAACTATCACTAGACCAAGCAGGATCACTTCACACAGTGCCACTTTAATAGATAATATATTTACTAATGTCCTGGTTAATAACATGGAGAGTGGACTCCTACTAACAGACATCAGTGACCACCTGCCTATTTTTAATGTATATTACTGTAACTATAGCAAGAAAAAAAATACCAAAAACTATAAATATATAAGAATGAAAACAGAAGAAACCATGAATGCACTAAACAATGACTTAATGATACAGGACTGGAATGCAGTCTATAAAGAAAATGATGTTGATAAAGCATATGAGAAATGTATTAACGAATTATACAATAATAATTGTCCTATAAAGAAATACAGTAATATGCATAAACATAAAAATAGTCCGTGGGTCACCAAGGGGCTACAAAATGCCTGCAAAAAGAAAAATACATTATACAGACAATTCTTAAAGCATCAAACTATAGAGGCAGAGGAAAAGTACAAAAAATATAAAAACAAATTAACTAATATTATGAGGGTATGTAAGAAAGAATATTATAACAAACTAGTGGAGAAAAATAAAAACAACATCAAGGGTATATGGACTGTACTGAATGGCATAGTGAGAAATGGATCCAAAACTACTGATTATCCAGAGTATTTCACTGAAAATGACAAAACCATAAATAATATGGAGGATGCGGTGAATGGGTTTAACAAATTCTTCGTGAATGTGGGACCAGACTTAGCTGCTAAAATAAAAGAACCTGAGATAACACAAAGTAGAGATATAGAAGATATGGGAGAAAGAAATCCAAGTACAATTTTTCTAAGTGCAATTGATGAGGAAGAAATTAGGCGAATTGTAAGACAATATAAAAACAAAACCTCTACAGACTGTAATGACATAGACATGTCAACTGTAAAGACAGTCATCGAAGGAGTTGTGAAGCCACTCACCCACATCTGCAACCTGTCCTTTCAAAAAGGTACATTTCCAGACAAAATGAAAACTGCAAAAGTGATACCATTGTTTAAAACCGGAGATAGACACCATTTCACAAACTACAGACCTGTTACTTTACTCCCCCAATTTTCTAAAATACTCGAAAAACTTTTTTCAGATAGACTGGACAAATTCCTTGAGAAACACAACCTCCTTACAGACAGTCAATACGGATTCAGAACAGAAAGATCAACATCGCTGGCATTGATGGAACTAATAGAGGAAATCACAAACTGTATTGACAACAAAAAAATTGCAGTGGGAGTATTTGTGGACCTAAAAAAAACATTCGACACCATTGATCACAGCATATTATTGGGTAAACTGGAAAAGGGTGGTGTAAGGGGAGTTACGTGGAGCTGGCTGTCAAGCTATCTAAGCAACAGGCAACAGTTTGTACAGATAGGTGATCATAAATCTGATTACATGAACATTACATGTGGGGTTCCGCAGGGGTCCATATTAGGTCCTAAATTATTCATATTATACATCAATGACATATGCAGAGTTTCACAAGAATTGAAATTTGTTTTGTTTGCAGATGATACAAATATTTTTTGTTCCGTGAGAATTTGCAGCAGACTTTGGAAACAATCACAACTGGAATAAATAAACTAAAAGTATGGTTTGACAAAAACAAATTATCATTAAATCTAAGTAAAACAAAGATAATGTTGTTTGGAAGACATATAGACTGTAATGTAGAATTGATTATAGACAATACTAAAATAGAAATGGTAGAAGAAATTAAATTTCTTGGTGTGATTTTAGATAACAAAGTCTGTTGGAAAACTCATGTAGCATACGTAAGAGCAAAACTGGCAAAGTGCTCGGCTATTCTTTGGAAAACCAAACACATACTTGAGTGCAAATCATTACAAACTCTTTATTACTCCTTATTTTTGCCATATCTTTTGTACTGTGTCGAAGTCTGGGGAAACAACTACAAAACCACTCTGCAGCCAATATGCACAATACAGAAAAGAGCTATAAGGACAATATACAAAACAGGATACAGAGATCACACAAACCCACTATTCATAAAATCACATATGTTGAAATTCATGGATTTGGTCAAATTTAGAACAGCGCAAATAATGTAAAAAGCAAGAAACAACCTACTACCCAAAAATATACAGGACATGTTTAATGAAAGGGAAGGGGGTTATAATCTAAGGGGAGAACTAAATTTTAAGAAACCTAAAATCCGAACAAACATGAAAAGTATGTGCGTCTCGAGCTGTGGAGTGAATTTGCGGAACAGTCTGGGGACAGAAATAAAACAAAGTGCAAATATAAATCTGTTTAAAAAAAGGTACAAAACATTTCTTTTACACAAGTATATGGAAGAGGAAGCATGTCAATAGAGGATGATAAGGGTTACATTTATATAATCTGTAGAATAGCGTTGATTGATATATTGTAACTAACTTAGTATATGGGGAAGAGGGTAAAGATTTAGTTTATGGAGATAGCTTATATATTTATATTTATATTAATGATGATATGTATGTAGTATGTATTTATTTTGGTTATATAGATATTTATATAGAATATATTTTTGTAATTATATACTTATATGGATAATGATGTAGCATATATTTAATTTTGTAATTATATATTTATATAGATATTTATTAAGGTTACACATGGTATATACTTATATAGGTCTATGATGTACTGTGGTTAGGATGTATAGCTGCAAACCAAAGAGCAGATAAAAGGGGTGGGAAATTAAAATAAGTATTGTACTTCTTCCCACTTCCTTTTTTTCGAACAATGTGCGGTGTTTTGTAATGTCTTGCTCTTTATTTTAATATTTTGTTTGTTTGTTTTTTTTTCTGTTTTTTTTCTGTCTATTGTATGTACAGTAGTTACATACAATTTATTTTATTTTTATACATGTTCGAAAAATAAAATACATTCATTCATTCATTCATTCACAGTGTAGTGTATATTTATAGTGTTGTGGACAAACCTATAGTCTCTTTTATTCGCGATGCCACCAACAAAACTAAAAACACTGGCAGGTGTTCATTAACGATGCTTGACTTTCGTGGAAACTATAAACTGGTTGATTTATCAGTTCAAACGCTGAATGGTGGATTGTGGCTATAAACAGACAGACAGATCAATCATTTTAGTCATTTCAATTATACTGTAAAAATAATTTTAAATCAGTTGTAAATTCAGGTTTAAAACAGTTTAAACTAAATTTAAGGAACAAAAATTACACTAATTTTTATTACTTCTTTAAAACTCAGATTTTATTGAATCACTTTTAATGATTTTGTATTATTTTTATGTTTGTGGTATTTTCTGTACATATACTGTAAAAGACTAACATTCTCAATTTCATTCTGCAAATATGCAAGTCGTTGTCAAATGGCTCCTCTCGACATGGAGGAGCAGCAGCTCTACTCCCAGCCCCTCCCGGATGTCCGAGCTTCTCACCCTATCTCTAAGGCTGAGTCTGCCCACCCTACGAAAGAAAGTCATTTCGGCCGCTTGTACCCGTGACCTCATTCTTTCGGTCGTGACCCAAAGCTCATGACCATAGGTGAGGGTCCGAACGTAGATCGACCAGTAAATTGAAAGCTTTTCCTTCTAGCTTAGCTTCTTCTTCGCCACAACCGATCGGTTTAGCACCCGCATTACTGCAGATGCTGCCCCAACCCACATCATCCACAAAAAGCAGACACGAGATCCTCCCACCACCGAACTCAACCCCCTATGAACTCAACCCCCTACCTTACCGGGGAGGCTGATGAGTGTAATCCCATGATAGTTGGAACACACCCTCTGGTTCCCTTTCTTAAAGATGGGAACCACCACCCCAGTCTGCCACTCCAGTGGCACTGCCCTCGATGTCCATGTAATGTTGCAGAGACGTGTCAACCAAGACAGCGCTACAACATCCTAAGCTTTGAGATATCCAGGGCGGATTTCATCCATCCCCGGGGATCCACCACTGTGTAGTGACTTCACTGCCCCAGCGACCTCTGCCCCGGAGATCAACCCACCCATCCCTCGGTCTCTTGCTTCCATACCGGAATGAATGTTGGTGGGATTGAGGAGCTTCTCAAAGTATTCCTTCCACCGTCCAACTTTATCCTCAGTTGAGGTCAACAACTGTTCACCCGCACTGTAAACAGTGTGGGCAGATTGGCGCCTTCGCCCCCTGAGGTGCCGGATGGTTTGCCAGAACCTCTTTGGAACCAATCGGTAGTCTTCCTCTTTAGTCTCACCGCACTCCTTCCATGCCCGCGTTTTTGCCTTGGCGACCACTGGCACTACAGTCTGCTTGGCCTGCCAGTACCAGTCAGCTGCTTCTGGAGACCCACAGAAAAGCCAAGCCCTGTAAGCCTCCTTATTCAGCCTCACAGCTCCCCTCACCTCTGGTGTCCACCAGCGGGTTTGGGGATTACCACCACGACTAGCCCCAGCTACCGGGTACACAAAGTCTTGTTCTTCTTTGTCATCAGGGACTTTGAACCATGCTGAAGTATGCAAGTCATTAAATTTAAATCCAAATCAAAATACACTGTTGACCATAAACATACAAGGATGTTGTTTCCAGAAACATTGCTGTTTTATTCATCATCGGGGCGGCTGTGGTTCAGTCGGGTCGTTCAATGATCGAAGGGTTGGTAATTCACATCCCCCATCTCTACATGTCCAAGTGTCTACATGTTCAAGTGTCCTTGGACAAAGACACTGAACCCTTAGTGTCCCAGTAGGACTGACAGAACCTTAGAACCTACTGGTGTATGAGTGTGTGTGAATGGGTGAATGTGAGGCTAATGTAAAGAGCTTTGAACCATGAAGGTGGAACAACTATAGAAGTGAAGAATATTTATTCACAACGACAATCACTTTCAATCACGTTCAATTTTCTCACCTTGAACACAAAATACAATTTTCCCAAATAATAAATCAGGCCAACAACATCACTCAAACAGCACACGCCCCTCTGTCTGAACGGTACCATCGCTCATCGCTGAAGACCCCTCCCATCCACTCCACCCTTCCTTCTACCTGCTGCCATCAGGCAAATGTTACCGGACATCTCTGGCCAAGAAAAATATTTACACAAAATCCTTCATCCCCTCTGCCATAGCTGTCCTTAATAATACAAAACATCAGTAACCTGCACTTTTAATGTTCTTTAATGTTCCTTAATGTTGTACATGCATGGGTGAATCTCTGTTTTTTTCACTGAAACAGACAATAAAGTTATCTACCTGTCTGTCTATCTGTCTGTATAATAACCATAATGAGTCCCAGTTACACTTTACAGTTTGTAGTGAAACATCTTCTGATGCTAAGGGCATCTGATGAAGTTGATGGAATTCTTCTACAGTTGGCAATGCCCGTGCAGATGCTCTCTGCGATACTTTTGAGCACCTGATCATGGCGCCATCTGTACCGGCCATCCCCCAGAGCCTTTGGGCAGCAACTCATTATGTGCTCAAGGGTCTCCTTCCTTTGGCACAGGGGGCATGCTGGTCTGTCGACCAAGCCCCAGCAGTGTAGGTTGGAAGGACTGGGAAGTACATCATAGACTGTCTGGACTAAGAACTTGATGCGGTGTGGCTCTGCCCGCCAAAGGTCGCTCCACAAGATCTTCTTCTCTGCCGCCTGCTCCCAATTTGTCCAGGTGCCTTGTTGTCTCATTCCCACTGCTCTGCTGTATCTCTGTTCCTCCACCACAGCTCTCACCTCATTCTGGACTAGTTGCCTCCTTGCCTTCCCCCGAGCCTTATCGAACCAGGTGTCATGACCTCCGCTCCAGTGACCTTTCCCCCAATCTCCACACTCACCTGGTCCTGCACTGCGCAGCTGCAAGCCGTTCCTAATCGGTGGCTATATAAGCAGTAAGGCTTGTAGCTGCCAGTGCAGGACCATTCAGATATGTCACCTCCATAACCCGGACTATCGCTTCCATCTCCCCAATCACCATAACCCGGACACTCATCATCACCACGGACTCTGGCCGTCCACTCCCAGGTTGTGTTTGTCTTGTCTTTATGTTGTAGTTTTGTTATTAAATTATTTTGCCCTTCAGTACTGTGCATTGGAGTCCTCCTGTTCCACCTCACCCCGATCCGTGACAGAATGGTCCTGCCACCATCTGGACTCCGCCAGTGCTGAAGGGACCCTTTTTGTTTTTAGTTTTCCCCATTTTGTTCTGTCTAAAGTCTGTCCAGTCTTGCGTTCTGTCCCTGTCTGTGTATTTCCCAGTTAGTTATGTTTCCCTGCCCCAACATTCAGTTTATCTGCCCAGCGTCCTGTATATCCTTCCTAGCGTCCTGTATATCCTTCCTGGCGCTCTGTGTTCCTTCCTAGCGTTCTGTGTTCCTTCCTAGCGTTCTGTGTCCCTTCCTAGCGTTCTGTGTCCCTTCCTAGCGTCCTGTATATCCTTCCTGGCGTCCTGTATATCCTTCCTGGCGTTCTGTGTTCCTTCCTAGCGTTCTGTGTTCCTTCCTAGCGTTCTGTGTTCCTTCCTAGCGTTCTGTGTTCCTTCCTAGCGTTCTGTGTTCCTTCCTAGCGTTCTGTGTTGCTTTCTAGCGTTCTGTGTCGCTTTCTAGCGTTCTGTGTCGCTTTCTAGCGTTCTGTGTCGCTTTCTAGCGTTCTGTGTCGCTTTCTAGCGTTCTGTGTCGCTTTCTAGCGTTCTGTGTCGCTTTCTAGCATTCTGTGTCTCTGGCTAAGCCCTCTGTGTCTCTGGCTAACCGGTCTGTGTTTCTGGCTTAAGCGGTCTGTGTCTCTGTCCCGTTCTGTGTTTTCTTGCCCAGTGTTCTGTGTATCTGGCTTAAGCGTTCTGTGTATCTGGTTTAAGCGTTCTGTGTTTCTGGCTTAAGCGTTCTGTGTTTCTGGCTTAAGCGTTCTGTGTTTCTGGCTTAAGCGTTCTGTGTATTTCCCAGCTAGTTGTGTCCCTGCCCGTGCGTTCTGTGTTTTTGGCTAGCGTTCTGTGTTTTTGGCTAGCGTTCTGTGTTTTTGGCTAGCGTTCTGTGTTTTTGGCTAGCGTTCTGTGTTTTTGGCTAGCGTTCTGTGTTTTTGGCTAGCGTTCCGTGTTTCTGGCTAGCGTTCCGTGTTTCTGGCTAGCGTTCCGTGTTTCTGGCTAGCGTTCCGAGTTTCTGGCTAGCGTTCCAAGTTTCTGGCTAGCGTTCCGAGTTTCTGGCTAGCGTTCCGAGTTTCTGGCTAGCGTTCCGAGTTTCTGGCTAGCGTTCCGTGTTTCTGGCTAGCGTTCCGTGTTTCTGGCTTTTTGTCTTCTGGCCTTTTGTCTTCTGGCTTTTTGTCTTCTGGCTTTTTGTCTTCTGGCTTTTTGTCTTCTGGCTTTTTGTCTTCTGGCTTTTTGTCGTCTGGCTTTTTGTCGTCTGGCTTTTTGTCGTCTGGCTTTTTGTCGTCTGGCTTTTTGTCGTCTGGCTTTTTGTCTTGTCGTCTGGCTAGTTGTCTTCTGGCTAGTTGTCCTGTCGCCTGGCGTTGTGTCTTTTCGTCGGTCTTGGTCTGTCGTTGGTCTTTTCTGTCTGTTCCTGTCCCTGACTCTTGCTCGTTGCTCGCTTCTGTCCCCTGTCCCTGACTCTTGCCCGTTGCTCGCTTCTGTCCCCTGTCCCTGCCTGTTGCCCGTGGTTGGCTTCTGTCCCCTGTCCCTGCCTGTTGCCCGTGGTTGGCTTCTGTTCCCTGTCCCTGCCTGTTGCCCGTGGTTGGCTTCTGTCCCCTGTCCCTGCCTGTTGCCCGTTGCTGGCTTCTGTCCCCGGTCCCTGCCTGTTGCCCGTTGCTGGCTTCTGTCCCCTGTCCCTGCCTGTTGCCCGTTGCTGGCTTCTGTCCCCGGCCCCTGCCTGTTGCCCGTTGCTGGTTTCCGTCCCCTGTCCCTGCCTGTTGCCCGTCGCTGGCTTCTGTCCCCTGTCCTTGCTTGTTGTTCGTTTCTGCCTGCCTGTTTCCTGTCCCTGCCTGTTGCCCGTTTCTTCGTTTTGTCTTGTTCCTGTCTCAGCCAGAGTCCGTGGTGACCCCACCAATCAGTCTCCTTGGTCCTCAGTCAGACCAGTCCAGTTGCTCCTGCTACCAACCCAGACCTCTCAGGCCACTCAGTCCTGAGGGTCTTCCGCCCGGAAGGGTTCAACGCCGCCCTATTCAGGGGGTTTCCACACCGCCCTGCCCAGAGGGATGCCACACCACTCTGCCCAGAGGGTACTCCGCCCAGGGGGTTTCCACACCGCCCTGCCCAGAAGGATGCCACACCGCTCTGCCCAGAGGGTACTCCGCCAGGGGGTTTCCACACCGCCCTGCCCAGAAGGGATTCCACACCGCTCTGCCCAGAGGGTACTCCGCCCAGGGGGTTTCCACACCGCCCTGCCCAGAAGGATGCCACACCGCTCTGCCCAGAGGGTACTCCGCCAGGGGGTTTCCACACCGCCCTGCCCAGAAGGGATTCCACACCGCTCTGCCCAGAGGGTACTCCGCCCAGGGGGTTTCCACACCGCCCTGCCCAGAAGGATGCCACACCGCTCTGCCCAGAGGGTACTCCGCCAGGGCGTTTCCACACCGCCCTGCTCAGAAGGGATTCCACACCGCTCCACCCAGAGGGTACTCCGCCCAGGGGGTTTCTACACCGCCCTGCCCAGAAGGATGCCACACCGCTCTGCCCAGAGGGTACTCCGACCAGGAGGTTACCATGCCGCCCTGCTCGGAGAAACACTACTTAAAAATGTTTTTATTTTTGAGCTCTGGACAACGGGGGGGGGGGGGGGGGGGGGTGTTTGTGTTTTTTTTTTTTTTTTTTTTTTTTTTAGGGGCTTCAGGAGCCGCCCCTTAGGGGGGGGGTACTGTCATGACCTCCGCTCCAGTGACCTTTCCCCCAATCTCCACACTCACCTGGTCCTGCACTGCGCAGCTGCAAGCCGTTCCTAATCGGTGGCTATATAAGCAGTAAGGCTTGTAGCTGCCAGTGCAGGACCATTCAGATATGTCACCTCCATAACCCGGACTATCGCTTCCATCTCCCCAATCACCATAACCCGGACACTCATCATCACCACGGACTCTGGCCGTCCACTCCCAGGTTGTGTTTGTCTTGTCTTTATGTTGTAGTTTTGTTATTAAATTATTTTGCCCTTCAGTACTGTGCATTGGAGTCCTCCTGTTCCACCTCACCCCGATCCGTGACACCAGGGGGACGTGGTGGGTCCTAGACCAGCCCTTCCTCTGGCCACAGTTCCCAAAGACTAAATCATGTTGTCACAATCATTTCATGACAAAATGATGAAACAAAAATCTAATAAAAGCAATGTAACTTTGATGCATAAATATTAAATCCGAAGAAACACTTTAAAGCCAACAAACTACAATCATATGTTTTGTGTGTGTTTTGTGTTCAGGGAAGTACACACTCACACACCAGAATGGAAAAGTGTGCATCAAAGCCTCGATGGGAACAGAGTTCAACATCATCATCGAAAAGAAGGTTAGAGACTTTTACTGTGTGTGTGTGTTTGTTTGTGTGTGTGTGTGTCAGCCTGTGTGTGTGTGTGTGTGTATGTGTGTTTGTGTGTGTGTCAGCATGTGTGTGTGTGTATGTATGTGTGTTTGTGTGTGTGTCTGTCTGTCTGTCTGTGTTTGTGTGTGTGTGTTTGTGTGTGTGTGTCAGCATGTGTGAGTGTGTCTGTCTGTCTGTGTTTGTGTGTGAGTGTGTGTGTCAGTGTGTGTGTCTGTCTGTGTTTGTGTGTGTGTGTGTATGTGTGTTTGTCTGTCTGTCTGTTTTTGTGTGTGTGTGTTTGTGTGTATGTCAGCATGTGTATGTGTTTCAGTGTGTGTGTATGTGTTTCAGTGTGTGTGTTTCTAAGGTGTTAGAAGTTGGTTTCACTGTTACAAGAAAAAACAGTCAGTCAGTGAAACAAACTGATCAGTGACAAAAACATTTGGGAGGACATGGTGGGTTTAAATGTGAAAAAAAATGTGAAGGCAACTTAAGTTAGAAAACGTTTCCTTTTATTGTGCTGTCAACACATAAATATCAGACAGATGTAGTGTGTGCACAGTGCATTCTGTTGACCCCAGATATTCCTGAAGGTTCAACATCATTTATTCTTTTCTAGAAATGAAAGTCAATAAAAACTCTTGACTTCACCAAAGGTACAAAAACCCTTAAAAGGTCGTAACCTGACTTATAGTCGCCCTTGTTTCTCCTGCTCACATATATAGACATTTTTGCCCGATGACGTCATTCAAAGTTTGGCTCATGTACGTTCTGTTCTGTTCTGTACTTAAAACCAAAGATAAATACTGTCACTGGTTCCTGTAGAAGCCAAAAGACAGAACACCTTCACATGTTCCATACTTTACAAAGGTCAAGGGTTCGTTTTTTTCAAGGATGGTATTGATGGCTTGGAAGACGAGACTTAAGTGTTAAAGTGATGAGGAGTGCAAATATGTACAATGCAAAAAATCCAAAACCCAGGAAAAAAATAAGACTATTTACAAGAGATCTCAAATAAAAATGAAATAAATTGTTCTTATTTATCCATTCAGCAGATTTCAGCCACAGACTTACTAAAAATTCAACTTCTCCAAATTTCAGCTCCAACACTATCTCAACCCACACTCAAACTGGAGAAAATGCACCATCTGTATACATGTAAGCTCCACCCACAGTCATATTAAACTATACATAATTCAATTACCACACATTCTATCACATTTACACATCACACAACACAAGACGAAATCATACCACAGCCTACAAATAATTACACTAATTGTACTCCATACCTATATATATATATATATATATAACCCAACACAGAAAAAAACAAAATAATGCATGAATGTCCATTTCCTGTTACTAGTGGTTCAGTCCATGGTCATGTGTCCAGTTGTAGCGCGTGCATTATGGGTATTTAGTTTAGTGTCTCTGTTTGTTTCTGTAGCAGGTAGGTGTGTGGGGGTGGGTGTGTATGTGTGTGGATGGATGTGTGTGTGTGTGTAGATGTGTGTGTTGGTGTGTATGTGTGTGGGTGTGTGTAGATGTGTGTGGATGGGTGTGTGTGTGTAGATGTGTGTGTGGGTGTGTATGTGTATGTGTGGGTGTGTGTGTGTGTGTGTGTGTGTGTGTGTGTGTAGATGTGTGTGTGGGTGTGTATGTGTGGGTGGGTGTGTATGTGTGTGGGTGTGTGTGTGTGTAGATGTGTGTGGGTGTGTGTGTGTGTGTGTAGGTGTTTATGTGTGTGGATGGGTGTGTGTGTGTGTAGATGTGTGTGTATGTGTGGGTGTGTGTGTGTGGGTGGGTGTGGGTGTTTATGTGTGGGTGTATGTGTGTGGATGGGTGTGTGTGTGTGGGTGTGTATGGGTGTGGGTGGGTGTGTGTGTATGTGGATGGGTGTATGTGTGTGTGTAGATGTGTGTGTGTGTGTGTGTGTGTGGGTGGGTGTGTATGTGTGTGGGTGGGTGTGTATGGGTGTGGGTGGGTGTGTGTGGGTGTTTATGTGTGGGTGTGTGTGTGTGGGTGGGTGTGTATGGGTGTTTATGTGTATGTGTGGGTGTGTATGTGCACGTCGGCCCAGGTGTGCACCCCCAGTGGGGCTGTTGGGAGGGCCATGCTCCACGTACTCCCGACATACTGGAAAATAGCCGAGAGAAAAAAAAAGAAAACACACACGGGACAGGAGATGACAGCACGCTACTGTCACAGTTGCAATAAAACACAGGGAGCTTCCTTAAGTTCATTAGGGCAGAGTTCATCCAGAAGGGGTTCCTGTCCAAACCCAGGCCTTCAAAAGTCCTTAAAACAGCTGGGGTTCACAGGTCCATCCAAAAGGATGCTGCTCTAATTTGTAAATTGACCAACCCGTGTCTGCCCTCATCTTTGGGCAAAAACAGAACACCTTGTTGGACCCAATGTAGGCCATCCCAAAAAAACTCCACTAAAATAGATTAAATAATGTGCTGGAGGGTCTATACATGCAAATCTATGCCAAAGGGATGAAGCAACCAAATTATTTATCACCAGAACACGCCCCCTGTATGATAATTTTTTAACAAAAGAAACTCCACTTACCAAGGCAACCCTAAACCTTCTCAAATATCATCGTCGTCTTCCACTTATCTGAGTCTGGGTCGTGGGGGCAGCAGCCCCAGCAAAGCAGCCCAGACATCCCTCACCCCAGCCACCTCAGCCAGCTCCTCCAGGGAAATCCCGAGGCGTTCCCAGACCAGCCGAGAGATATAATCCCTCCAGTGTGTCCTGGGTCCGCCCCGAGGTCTCCTTCCGGAGATCCGCCTTCTCAATTGCCCCCTCAAAATTCTTAAGTATAAAATTCTCATCACTAACAAAAAATCCTACCTATTTAAACCCATCTCTGGACCCAGTTAGACCGCCTGGGAGGTGTGATGCCATTTTCCAGTCAACAGAGCAACACTTTTTCCCTAATTAACTCTAGCAGATGATAACCTATTAAAATTATTAAAAACACTTAACATAGTGTCAACATTCCTTTGGCTTCCAATAAGAACGGTCACATCATCTGCATAAACTGATAGCTTCAAAGATATTTTACAAACTGTGAGTGTTACACCTTTCATTTTGGTTCTTGGTTGTATCAACAGAGGTTCGATGGCTAATGAATACAACATGCCAGACAGGGCGCATCCTTGTCACCAAGAGTTTCACGTCTGTAGCAGACCCCATGGCACCGCACCAGCTGAAGCAAACACTCTTTTAATTGGCAGTTCTATTCTTAGAGACGTGAAGCACCCAGCGGTGTCTGTCAGGTGTTCTCCAGGGGCCAGAGTCGGTGACATCGAAGGAAACCTTAGGCTTTTACAGCAGAGCAGGGCTAGCTTCCACCGCATCGTGATCCACGCTGGTGGTAACAATGTCCAACAGAAACAATCAGAGGTTCTTAAAGTGAACGTAGCATCGGTGTGTAAACTTGCTAAATCGATGTGTGACACCATAGCGTTCTCTGGACCCCTGCCTAATTTGTCCAGTGATGAGATGTCCTCTAGGTTGTCATCATTTAACCGCTGGTTGTCTAGATGGTGCTCAGAAAACCATGTAGTTTTCACAGATAAGTGGCGTGCGTTCTGGGGAAAGCCTGGGCTCATTGGCAGAGATAGCATACATCCCACTGGGGAAGGTGCCTCTCTCTGAGCACAAAATGTGGCTGCTAAATTTAACCTGTCAATATGACAATTCAGAGTGTGGGCCCAGGCGCAGAGTCGTAGAGTAAAACACTTCTGTGTGCTTCATCAACTTCACTCTGAGCTGTCACAAACCCAGCATGTAGTAAGTAATAGAAAAACTGTGTCTATCCCCTGTGTAGTTAATAATAAACCCTGTGTAGTTAATGATAAACACTGTGTAGTTAATGATAAACACTGTGTAGTTAATAATAAACCCTGTGTAGTTAATAATAAACTCTGTGTAGTTAATAATAAACCCTGTGTAGTTAATAATAAACACTGTGTAGTTAATAATAAACCCTTTATAGTTAATAATAAACACTGTGTAGTTAATAATAAACCCTGTGTAGTTAATGATAAACCATGTGTAGTTAATGATAAACCCTGTGTAGTTAATAATAAACACTGTGTAGTTAATAATAAACCCTGTGTAGTTAATAATAAACACTGTGTAGTTAATAATAAACACTGTGTAGTTAATAATAAACCCTGTGTAGTTAATAATAAACCCTGTGTAGTTAATAATAATAACTGTGTAGTTAATAATAAACCATGTGTAGTTAATAAACACTGTGTAGTTAATAATAAACACTGTGTAGTTAATAATAAACCATGTGTAGTTAATAATAAACACTGTGTAGTTAATAATAAACCCTGTGTAGTTAATAATAAACACTGTGTAGTTAATAATAAACCCTGTGTAGTTAATGATAAACACTGTGTAGTTAATGATAAACACTGTGTAGTTAATAATAAACCCTGTGTAGTTAATAATAAACCATGTGTAGTTAATGATAAACACTGTGTAGTTAATAATAAACCCTGTGTAGTTAATAATAAACACTGTGTAGTTAATAATAAACCCTGTGTAGTTAATAATAAACACTGTGTAGTTAATAATAAACACTGTGTAGTTAATAATAAACCCTGTGTAGTTAATAATAAACCCTGTGTAGTTAATAATAATAACTGTGTAGTTAATAATAAACCATGTGTAGTTAATAAACACTGTGTAGTTAATAATAAACACTGTGTAGTTAATAATAAACCATGTGTAGTTAATAATAAACACTGTGTAGTTAATAATAAACACTGTGTAGTTAATAATAAACACTGTGTAGTTAATAAACACTGTGTAGTTAATAATAAACCCTGTGTAGTTAATAATAAACACTGTGTAGTTAATAATAAACCCTGTGTAGTTAATAATAAACACTGTGTAGTTAATAATAAACACTGTGTAGTTAATAATAAACACTGTGTAGTTAATAATAAACACTGTGTAGTTAATAATAAAACTAATATTATTAAACCTATAGGAGTGAGATCAAATAATTTAATAAAAATAGTTTTAAGTAATAATCAGATTAAAAGAACACCTAACAATTTTATTCAATGTGGGCTGATCAATATTAGGTCAATTTCTCCCAAATCTCTATGAATCAATGATCTAATCAGTGATCAATAGATTGATATTTTAGCTGTGACTCAAATCTGGCTTCAGCAGGATGAATATGTCCCATTAAATGAATCGAGGTGAACTATCACACAGCCAGAACCAGTGGTGGTGGTGGAGGAGTGGCAGTAATATCTCACTCCAGTTTAGGTCTTAGCCCTAAAATTAATCCTAAAATTAATCCCACTTACCACTCCTTTGAAAGTCTAGTTTTATCCATTACTTTCCCCAACTGCAGAAACCAAAAACCAGTCCTTTTTGTCCTAGTTTATGTCCCTCCTAGTCCTTATTCACAGTTTGGATCTCATCAGTCTCTGACTTTCTATCCAGTGTAGTTGAACTGGGATAGGATTAGAATAGTTGGTGATTTGAACATACATGTTGACAACAACACTGACTTTCTTAGTAATGCATTTAGTGACCTACTAGATGGATTAGGCTTTATCCAAAATGTTCATAAACCAACCCACATTCACAGACACACCCTCCATCTGATCTGAACATTTGCTGTTGAAATGAGTGACCTGGTTGTTTTTACCCATAATCCCATACTCTCAGATGACTTTTTTAATGACCTTTCAGTTTATGCTTGAGGATATTTCCACCTCAGTGATTAAAACACAAATGAAAAGGATACTATGTGACCGTGCTGTCTCAAAGTACAAAGAGTTAATTCAGTCACTATTTGTGTCTATGTCATGTGATTATGTAAAGGACACATTTAGTCCCAGTATAAGTGATGAGTTAGTCGATAGTACCATGCTCACACTACAAACTACTTTATATACAGTCGCCTCCTTCAGTTAAAAACTACTAAGATTAGATTAACCTCCCCATGGTACAACGCTGACACTCGCTCCATTAAACAAACAACACCTAAATTAGAGGCAATGGCGCCGATCCAATTCAGAAGATTCTCTCAATGCCTGGAAAAATATGCGACTAAAGTATAATCAAGCTTTGCGTACAGCCAAAACTAGATATTACTCATCCATAATAGAAGAAAACAAGAATAATCCTAGATTCCTGTTCAGTACTGTAGCCAAACTGACAAACAGACACACCTCCGTGGAACCAGTTATTCCATCCACGCTCCATTCTGATGATTTCCTGCAGTTCTTTAACAATAAAATATCAACTATTAGAGAGAAAATAGACACATTTCTCCCAAACATTAGATCAGAAAAAGCAGTGGTTTCAAACCTAGGCCTTTTTATAAACCCCTCTGTAACACTAAATCATTTCACCACTGTAGACCAAACTGATGTCATATCTATTATCATGTCTTCCAAATCAGCCACCTGCCCCTTAGATCCAATTACAACTAAACTCTTTAAACAGATTCTGCCCCTAATTATTAGCACTGTCCTAAATATAATTAACACTTCATTAATTACTGGATATGTGCCGCAGTCATTTAAATATGCTGTTATTAAACCAATTCTGAAAAAACCTACCTTAGATCCTGACATTCTAGACAATTCTAGGTCTATATCTAATCTGCCCTTCCTGTCAAAGGTTTTAGAACGAGTAATAGTTAAACAACTGTGCCAATACCTGCAGGATAATAGTTTATTTGAACAGTTTCAGTCTGGCTTTCTTGCCCATCATAGCACTGAAACAGCGTTAGTTAAAGTTACTAATGACTTATTATTAGCCGCTGACATCGGATTAATATCGGTCGTGGTGTTATTAGACCTTAGTGCAGCCTTTGACACCATTGACCACAGTATCTTAGTGCACAGATTAGAATGTGATATAGGTATTAGAGGAGCAGCCCTCTGCTGCTTTAAATCATATTTATCTAATCCATACCAATTTGTTAACGTTAATCAACAATCATCGCAGTCCTCCAGAGTTAATTATGGCGTGCCCCAAGGGTCAATCCATGGGCCTTTTTTGTTTACACTATCCCTCCCTTTAGGTAACATCATTAGAAATCATGGCATTAATTTTCATTGTTATGCAGATGACACACAGCTATATTTATCAATTAAACCTGATCAGACCAGACAAATAGATAAACGAAGTACATGTGTCCAAGACATAAAGACTTGGATGAGTGACAATTATCTTTTATTGAACCCTGAAAAAACTGAAGTCATTATAATTGGTCCTAAAAATGCCACAGACTCCCTAACTGACCAGATAGTTACTGTAGACAACTTAAGTGGAACACCCAGTGACACAGTTAAAAATTTAGGACTTTTATTTGATCCACATCTTTCATTCAAAGGGTCAGAGGTCAGAGGTCAGGGCACATTAACCAAACATGCAGAACAGCCTTCTTTCACCTGCGCAACATTAGCCAAAATTAGGAATATTCTGTCTAAAACGACTGCAGAAAAATTAATTCATGCATTTGTTACATCACGATTAGATTATTGTAACTCCTTACTTGTAGTGTGTCCTAAATATTCCCTAAAAAGCTTCAACTGGTTCAAAATGCAGCAGCAAGATTATTAACAGGATCAAATAGAAGAGAACACATCACCCCTGTGCTCCAAACCCTGACCCCTAACCCTATCACCCCTGTGCTCCAAACCCTGACCCCTAACCCTATCACCCCTGTGCTCCAAACACTGACCCCTGACCCCTAACCCTATCACCCTTGTACTCCAAACCCTGACCCCTGACCCTATCACCCCTGTGCTCCAAACCCTTCACTGGCTACCAGTTGAGTTTAGAATTAAATTTAAAATCCTCCTCCTTACATATAAAACCATTAATGGTATGGGTTAAGGGTCAAGGGTTAATGGTATGGGTTAGGGGTCAGGGGTTAATGGTATGGGCCCCTCTTATCTTAATGATGATCTGGTTCCGTACCAGCCCAATAGAACCCTTCGTTCTCAGAATGCAGGTTTATTGAAAGTCCCCAGGGTTTGTAAAAGTACAGTAGGAGCTATAGCCTTTAGTTACCATGGTTACTGTCTGATGGAGCTAGAGCCTTTAGTTACCATGGTTACTGACTGATGGAGCTAGAGCCTTTAGTTACCATGGTTACTGTCTGATGGAGCTAGAGCCTTTAGTTACCATGGTTACTGTCTGATGGAGCTAGAGTCTTTAGTTACCATGGTTACTGTCTGATGGAGCTAGAGCCTTTAGTTACCATGGTTACTGTCTGATGGAATCAGCTTCCCTTTAATTTTAAAGATGTTGACACAGTCTCCACATTTAAAATTAGGCTGAAAACATTCCTGTTTGAGAAAGACTATGGTCACGTTTGTTTGATTTGAATGATTTATTTCGAACATGTGCAGAATGCAACAATAATAATGATAATAATAATAATAATAATAATAATTGAAATACTAAACATATACATATACAAAAAAAACAGAACACAACCCCCCCTCCAAAAAAAAAACAACAACAAATGAGCAGATAGGAAAATAGGTAACAAATAGTTGTTGTTTTTCCCTTTCTTTCTTTTTTTAATTTGTCTGCATTTGTTCTCATTGTTTAACACCACAGAGAGATCAATGCATATTTTAGTCTTTTAGCCAAATATTTTAACATTTACTGCATGTGTGTGACCATCAGCGGTCCTCCCTGAAAGCTGAGCAGACATCCTTTATTAGAACTCTCTATTATAAGCCAGGGAGGGCAGTGCTACACCTCAGTGATGTGTGGGGGAAACAAAGACTGGACAGGATGAACGGGGACAGAAATTAACAGGCGGTGCTACTGTAATTAAAGTTTTACCGGCTGTGTCTCAGTTGGTAGAGTGGGTCGCCCATTGACCGAGAGGTTGGCGGTTCGCGTTCCAGCTCTGGCTGTCCACATGTCAAAGTGTCCTTGGGCAAGACACTGAACCCTGGCTTAGGCCCCAAGTAGGACTGACCTTTGACCTTAGAAACCTACTGGTGTATGAGTGTGTGTGTGAATGGTGCTTTGAGCACCATGAAGGTGGAAAAGCGCTATATAAATACAGTCCATTTACCATTTATTCCAACTAACTGTCCATCAATAAAAATAAATAAATAAATCGAAAAAAGAGGAGAAAACCAAACCAGCACAAAAGAAAAAAAAGATTCAACAAATAAACAATTAAACAATCATCACCGAGAACCACAACCGTGGATGTCCTGATAGTACAAAATAGAATGCAATCAAATAGAATAGGCCAGAAGAGGAAACTAGTGAAGAAGAGAATGAGTTTAGGGTAGAGATTGTGGAGAGATTCTCAGCACATTCTGGCAGGTCCCATCATTCGCTGAAATGGCAGTAGCTGGCGAGACCCGATCAAACATGCAAGTGTGAAGGACCCCGAAGCCCAGAACAGCAATCATGACGAGGCAGGGCCAAGCCAACAGTTAAAAATGATGTGACTCATACATCATGGATACATGATGTATGAGTCACAGTTCAGTCTAGGCTGCCCTAGAAGTTAGAATGCTGGGGGAAGTACAGACACTGAGTTCTTTCTTCTCTTTCTCTCTCTCACACCTGTTTGTGTCATTTTTATAACCTATCTTTCATACCTTTCATATCTTTCGGACCCCCGCCCTCTTGCCTGTCTGGTGTCTGGACCCCCCCCCCCCTTCATTTATAAATGGACGTTCATCTATACTCTGTCAGTCCATGGGAGTGGATCTGTCCTTCAATGTGGTTCTCCTCAAGAGGGTCTAAGGACAGAAGGAGGGTCTAAGGACAGGGGGATGCTTGGGACTGTTCATATATCTCTGTAGTTGATTGTGTTTTTGTAAAGCCCTGTGAGACAACTTTGTTGTGATTTAGGGCTTTATAAATAAAATTGAATTGAAATATATTTTTGACACAACTGTTTGATCTGAACTTTTCCAAAATCCCACCACTGTTGCATAGATTGAAAGGAGTGCTTTGTGTCCCTGAAATCCTTCCAGAAAAATTTTAAAACATCCCTGAAATGACCATCATTCAATAAGCTGGTGTTAAAATGCCAATATGCACTCTCTTGTCTGGTGGTATTTACAAATAAAGTACAAATCACCATGCTGTGATCTGAGAACCCTACTGGTAGAATAAGACAACTTTTAAAAAAACTGAGCTGATGTTTATAAGTATAAAATCTATCCAATCTTTCCATTGATAACATATTATTATATGAATGAGCCCACGTGTACTGTCTTTGTCCTCTATTAAAATTTCTCCATAAATCAGAAAGATCAATGGATTCCATTAAATCAATCAGCCTCCTCCGAGATGGTATATGAGGTTCTACATCAGTTCTATCTCTGGTCAGTTCAGTACAATTAAAATCTCCACCAACAAGTAAAAAAAAAACAGATTTACAATTCTTGAACACATCATCTAAAATACTCAGAAAAACCCTTCTTTCCTGTCCAACTGTTGGTGCATAGACACAAACAAAGACAAAAGACTTATTTTCATACTGAGCTCTGACTTTCAGAAGTCTACCCCTGATGACCTCATCAACTTCAAATGAGCAAGGGATACAATTGCTAGAGAAAAGAATAGCAACGCCCCCACTAATTGAGGTATTATGGCTGAGAACAGATAGACCCCCAAATTCCATTACCCAGTCAGCACTATTTTGTTCGTCAGAATGCGTTTCCTGCCCAAAAACAACTTAAATGTCTTTTTCCTTCATAAGTTCAAAAACCATTGCTCTCATTGCTTGTCCACTTGCTCCATTGAAATTTAACGAAGCAATTTTCTGTCGCAGTTTTTTCAGTCTTTTGTCTATCTGGGGTTTTTCAGTTTATTTTCTGTCTGGGGTTTTTCAGTCTTTTGTCTGTCTAGTTGGGTCTTTGGTCTTTTTTTGTATGTGGCTGTCTCTGGTTCTGTCTTTTCGGTTGTCTCTGGTTCTGTCTTTTCAGTCTCGCTTGTTTTCTTGTCTAGCTTGTAGTCAGCGTAGGGTTTCAAGTCTTCTCTGTCTAGTGGTTTTGAGTCTTTGCAGTCTGTTCCCTGTTTCTGGCTGTCTCTACCTGTTGCCCATTGCTGGCTTCTGTCCCCTGTCCCTGCCTGTTGCCTGTCTCTGCTTGTTGCCTGTTTCTGCCTGTTGCTTTTCTCCCCCTCGGTCTGGGCCCTGTTTCCAGTCCGCCCAGGGCAGGTTGCCCTTATTACCAGTTGCCTATGGTGGCACTGGTCATTCGGGGAATACTGGTTCTGGGAATGGGTACTGGTTATCGGGTCCAGACCTTTTTGCCGCGTTGGCCGGGTCTTGCCCCGGACCTTTTTGCCGTGTTGGCCGGGTCTCGCCCCGGACCTTTTCCCCGAACCTGCTTGCTGTATTCGGGTCGGTATCGCCCCAGACCTGTTCCCTTGTTGCCCCCGTGTCGGCCCGGTCCTTTTGTTCCCTCGTTTTGTCCTGCCTTTGTTTAGTGCCTTGTCTCTGTTCCATTTTGTCGCTCCCCGCCAGAGTCCGTGGTGACCCCACCCAATCAGTTTTCGTTCTCCTTGGTCCTCCGTCAGACCGGTTTCATTGCTCCTGCTACCATCCCACACCACTCTGCCCAGAGGGTACTCCGCCCAGGGGGGCTTCCACGCCGCCCTGCCCAGAGGGATTCCACACCGCTCTGCCCAGAGGGTACTCCGCCCAGGGGGCTTCCACGCTGCCCTGCCCAGAGGGTTCTCTGCCCAGGGGGATTCCGCGCCACCCTGCCCAGAGGGATTCCACATCGCTCTGCCCAGAGGGTACTCCGCCCAGGGGGTTTCCGCACCGCTCTGCCCAGAGGGTACTCCGCCCAGGGGGTTTCTGCACCGCCCTGCCCAGAGGGATTCCACACCACTTTGCCCAGAGGGTGCTCCGACCAGGGGGTTTCCATGCCACCCTGGCTGGAGACAAACTATTATCAAACTATTATTTTTTTAGCTCTGGACAATAGGGGGGGTGTCTTTGTTTTTTGGGGGTGTCAGAAGCCGGCCCTTAGGGAGGGGGTACTGTCATGACCTCTGCCCTGTCAACCTTTCCCCCAGTGCTCTCCCCACTCACCTGGCCCCGCACTGCGCAGCTGCAAGCCGTTCCTCATCTGCGGCTATAAAAGCAGTGAGGCTTGCAGTTGCCAGTGCGGGACCATTCAACATTGTCACCTCCATAACCCGGACACTTTCCCCATCTCCTCAGTCACCATAACCCGGACATTCATCATCACCATGGACTCTGGCCGTTCGTTCCCAAGTTTTGGTTTGGTTTTGTCTCTGTCTTGTCTTTATGTTTCTTAGTTTGTTATTAAATTATTTTTCCCTTCAGCACTGTGCAATGGAGTCCTCCTTCACCTCACCCTGATCCTGACAAGAGAGACCAGTTTACCATAACGAGATAGGGACCAAACAATAATGTCATCTTTAACCCCTTAAGCCCGGTCAGCCCACCCGTGGGCCGAGAAAATTGTGTAATTTTTCATTAATTATTAACATATAATAAATCTGGACAATGGAAATTTGTTTCAACTTTTGCTCAAAGTTAAGAGCCTAATTTAAAACATATAAAGTGTATTTTAGTGATAAAAGTCACCTTTAAACATGATCTTTAATGTGTGTGTGGTGAAATATAAGTTATTTTTAATCACCGATACGCGCAATTAATCTATGTATATCTTTTTCTGGCAAGCGATAAGGCAGCCATGTTTGTAGGCGTTTGAAAGAGGAGATTCTCCTGAATCCATTGACACCTGAGGCAGCCATACCCCAGACTGAGGGACAGACGCCCAAGACACACCCCTAACAAAAAACATAAAACAAAAACAACTATACAATAAATCACAAAATACAAAGAAAGAAAGAAAAACAAGAAATAGCACAAAAGGCACAGCGGCCACACCCACACAGCTCCGGCTCCGCCCACTCACTCTGTCCATGTGCACAGAGACAGATTTTTGATTTTTACAAAATTTATTTTTAACCGACTGATACAAACATCACATGTTATTTTGCAAAAAAAAAGCCAAAGTTCTCCTCTACAAAGGGGGAATTTTTTTTCACTTAGTCAGTCCTTTTTTTAAAAAAAGAAAACACAAAGAAAAATACAAGAATAAAACAGAAGAACCAGTACATAAACATAGAAAACAAAAACACCATAATTTGTTATTTAAGGATTGAACCAAAAAACAATTGTTTTTCTTTAACTGAACATATCTATACAAGACCTGGATCTGAACCCAAACCTGGTCTATACAAGACCTGGATCTAAACCCAAACCCTGTCTATACAAGACCTGGATCTGAACCCAAACCCTGTCTATACAAGACCTGGATCTGAACCCAAACCCTGTCAGCGTCCACCACAGTGTTCAACCCGGTCTATGGAAATAAGACCCAGGTCACTGCCCAATGAGCTGCAGAGTTCCAAAACATCCCTAATTAAATGTATGTTGTCATTAATCAACCTCGCAGGTACACAGTAGGTCTGGTCCACGTGGATCATGTGCTCCATCACCTTCCTCATCCTGTTGGCCCAGCCCTTGGAGAGGAGCTTGTAGTCGGTGCAGAGGAGGGCCACAGGCCGCCAGTTCTTAATGTCCTGCAGGTCTCCCTGTCACGGATCGGGGTGAGGTGAAGGAGGACTCCATTGCACAGTACTGAAGGGCAAAATAATTTAATAACAAAAGTACAACATAAAGACAAGACAGACACAACCTGGGAGTAAACGGCCAGAGTCCGTGGTGATGATGAGTGTCCGGGTTATGGTGATTGGGGAGATGGAAGACATTGACCGGGTTATGGAGGTGACATAGATGAATGGTCCTGCACTGGCAGCTACAAGCCTCACCGCTTAAATAGTCACCGATTAGGAACGGCTTGCAGCTGCGCAGTGCAGGACCAGGTGAGTGTGGAAAATTGGGGGAAAGGTCACCGGAACGGAGGTCATGACAGTACCCCCCCCCTAAGGGGCGGCTCCTGAAGCCCCTAAAAAACAAAAAAAAACAAAACACAACCCCCCCCCCGTTGTCCAGAGCTTCTCCGAGCAGGGCGGCATGGTAACCTCCTGGTCGGAGTACCCTCTGGGCAGAGCGGTGTGGCATCCTTCTGGGCAGGGCGGTGTGGAAACCCCCTGGGCGGAGTACCCTCTGGGCGGAGCGGTGTGAAATCCCTTCTGGGCAGGGCGGTGTGGAAACCCCCTGGTGGAGTACCCTCTGGGCAGAGCGGTGTGGCATCCTTCTGGGCAGGGCGGTGTAGAAACCCCCTGGGCGGAGTACCCTCTGGGCAGAGCGGTGTGGAATCCCTTCTGGGCAGGGCGGTGTGGAAACCCCCTGGCGGAGTACCCTCTGGGCAGAGCGGTGTGGCATCCTTCTGGGCAGGGCGGTGTGGAAACCCCCTGGGCGGAGTACCCTCTGGGCAGAGCGGTGTGGAATCCCTTCTGGGCAGGGCGGTGTGGAAACCCCCTGGCGGAGTACCCTCTGGGCAGAGCGGTGTGGCATCCTTCTGGGCAGGGCGGTGTGGAAACCCCCTGGGCGGAGTACCCTCTGGGCAGAGCGGTGTGGAATCCCTTCTGGGCAGGGCGGTGTGGAAACCCCCTGGCGGAGTACCCTCTGGGCAGAGCGGTGTGGCATCCTTCTGGGCAGGGCGGTGTGGAAACCCCCTGGGCGGAGTACCCTCTGGGCAGAGCGGTAGCAGGAGCAACATGACTGGTCTGACTGAGGACCAAGGAGACTGATTGGGTGGGGTCACCACGGACTCTGGCTAGACAGGAACAAGACAAAAAGAAGAAACTGGCAACAGGCAGGGACAGGAAACAGGCAGGCAGAAACGAACAACAAGCAAGGACAGGGGACAGAAGCCAGCAACGGGCAACAAGCAGGGACAGGGGACAGAAGCCGGCAACAGGCAGGGACAGGGGACAGAAGCCAGCAACGGGCAACAGGCAGGGACAGGGGACAGAAGCCGGCAACGGGCAACAGGCAGGGACAGGGGACAGAAGCCGGCAACGGCCAACAGGCAGGGACAGGGGACAGAAGCCGGCAACGGGCAACAGGCAGGGACAGGGGACAGAAGCCAACCACGGGCAACAGGCAGGGACAGGGAACAGAAGCCAACCACGGGCAACAGGCAGGGACAGGGGACAGAAGCCAACCACGGGCAACAGGCAGGGACAGGGAACAGAAGCCAACCACGGGCAACAGGCAGGGACAGGGAACAGAAGCCAACCACGGGCAACAGGCAGGGACAGAGGACAGAAGCGAGCAATGGGCAAGAGTCAGGGACAGGAACAGACAGAAATGACCAACGACAGACCAAGACCGACGAAAAGACACAACGCCAGGCGACAGGACAACTAGCCAGAAGACAAGACAACTAGCCAGAAGACAAGACAACTAGCCAGAAGACAAGACAACTAGCCAGAAGACAAGACAACTAGCCAGAAGACAAGACAACTAGCCAGAAGACAAGACAACAAGCCAGAAGACAAGACAACAAGCCAGAAGACAAGACAACAAGCCAGAAGACAAGACAAAAAGCCAGAAGACAAGACAAAAAGCCAGAAGACAAGACAAAAAGCCAGAAGACAAGACAAAAAGCCAGAAGACAAGACAAAAAGCCAGAAGACAAGACAAAAAGCCAGAAGACAAGACAAAAAGCCAGAAGACAAGACAAAAAGCCAGAAGACAAGACAAAAAGCCAGAAGACAAGACAAAAAGCCAGAAGACAAGACAAAAAGCCAGAAGACAAGACAAAAAGCCAGAAGACAAGACAAAAAGCCAGAAGACAAGACAAAAAGCCAGAAGACAAGACAAAAAGCCAGAAGACAAGACAAAAAGCCAGAAGACAAGACAAAAAGCCAGAAACTCGGAACGCTAGCCAGAAACTCGGAACGCTAGCCAGAAACTCGGAACGCTAGCCAGAAACTCGGAACGCTAGCCAGAAACTCGGAACGCTAGCCAGAAACTCGGAACGCTAGCCAGAAACTCGGAACGCTAGCCAGAAACTCGGAACGCTAGCCAGAAACTCGGAACGCTAGCCAGAAACTCGGAACGCTAGCCAGAAACACGGAACGCTAGCCAGAAACACGGAACGCTAGCCAGAAACACGGAACGCTAGCCAGAAACTCGGAACGCTAGCCAGAAACTCGGAACGCTAGCCAGAAACTCGGAACGCTAGCCAGAAACTCGGAACGCTAGCCAGAAACTCGGAACGCTAGCCAAAAACACGGAACGCTAGCCAAAAACACAGAACGCTAGCCAAAAACACAGAACGCTAGCCAAAAACACAGAACGCTAGCCAAAAACACAGAACGCTAGCCAAAAACACAGAACGCTTAAACCAGATACACAGAACGCTTAAACCAGATACACAGAACGCTTAAACCAGATACACAGAACGCTTAAACCAGATACACAGAACGCTTAAACCAGATACACAGAACGCTTAAACCAGATACACAGAACGCTTAAACCAGATACACAGAACGCTTAAACCAGATACACAGAACGCTTAAACCAGATACACAGAACGCTTAAACCAGATACACAGAACGCTTAAACCAGATACACAGAACGCTTAAACCAGATACACAGAACGCTTAAACCAGATACACAGAACGCTTAAACCAGATACACAGAACGCTTAAACCAGATACACAGAACGCTTAAACCAGATACACAGAACGCTTAAACCAGATACACAGAACGCTTAAACCAGATACACAGAACGCTTAAACCAGATACACAGAACGCTTAAACCAGATACACAGAACGCTTAAACCAGATACACAGAACGCTTAAACCAGATACACAGAACGCTTAAACCAGATACACAGAACGCTTAAGCCAGATACACAGAACACTGGGCAAGAAAACACAGAACGGGACAGAGACACAGACCGCTTAAGCCAGAAACACAGAACGCTAGAAAGCGACACAGAACGCTAGAAAACGACACAGAACGCTAGAAAGCGACACAGAACGCTAGAAAGCGACACAGAACGCTAGAAAGCGACACACAACGCTAGAAAGCGACACACAACGCTAGAAAGCGACACACAACGCTAGAAAGCGACACAGAACGCTAGAAAGCGACACAGAACGCTAGAAAGCGACACAGAACGCTAGAAAGCGACACAGAACGCTAGAAAGCGACACAGAACGCTAGAAAGCGACACAGAACGCTAGAAAGCGACACAGAACGCTAGAAAACGACACAGAACGCTAGAAAGCGACACAGAACGCTAGAAAGCGACACAGAACGCTAGAAAGCGACACAGAACGCTAGAAAGCGACACACAACGCTAGAAAGCGACACACAACGCCAGAAAGCGACACACAACGCTAGAAAGCGACACACAACGCTAGAAAGCGACACAGAACGCTAGAAAGCGGCACAGAACGCTAGAAAGCGACACAGAACGCTAGAAAGCGACACAGAACGCTAGAAAGCGACACAGAACGCTAGAAAGCGACACAGAACGCTAGAAAGCGACACAGAACGCTTAAGCCAGAAACACAGAACGCTTAAGGCAGAAACACAGATCGCTTAAGGCAGAAACACAGAACGCTTAAGGCAGAAACACAGAACGCTTAAGCCAGAAACACAGAGACGCTTGAGCCAGAAACACAGAGACGCTTAAGCCAGAAACACTGAACGCTTAAGGCAGGAACACTGAACGCTTAAGGCAGGAACACTGAACGCTTAAGCCAGAAACACTGAACGCTTAAGCCAGAAACACTGAACGCTTAAGCCAGAAACACTGAACGCTTAAGCCAGAAACACTGAACGCTTAAGCCAGAAACACTGAACGGGACAGAACGCAAGACTGGACAGACTTTAGACGGAACAGACAGGGGAAAACTAAAACAAAAAGGGTCCCTTCAGCACTGGCGGAGTCCAGATGGTGGCAGGACCATTCTGTCACGGATCGGGGTGAGGTGAAGGAGGACTCCATTGCACAGTACTGAAGGGCAAAATAATTTAATAACAAAAGTACAACATAAAGACAAGACAGACACAACCTGGGAGTAAACGGCCAGAGTCTGTGGTGATGATGAGTGTCCGGGTTATGGTGATTGGGGAGATGGAAGACATTGACCGGGTTATGGAGGTGACATAGATGAATGGTCCTGCACTGGCAGCTACAAGCCTCACCGCTTAAATAGTCACCGATTAGGAACGGCTTGCAGCTGCGCAGTGCAGGACCAGGTGAGTGTGGAAAATTGGGGGAAAGGTCACCGGAACGGAGGTCATGACACTCCCTTCTTAGGGAGGAGGGTGATGACGGCCCTCCTGCAGCTCAGAGGCGCTGACCCTTCTGTAGGCTGTCAGTCAGAACCTCCAACAGATCCCCACCGACCTCTGGACAAAAGGTTTTGTACAAGTCCACAGGGAGCCCATCCAGACCTGGAGCTGTAGTGCTGCTCATGGGCTGCAGGGCTATTTGTAGTTCTGGGAGGGACAGATCTCCCTCCAGCTCCTCCACCAGGTCTGGTGGCACCTTGGGCAAGTCGGTGAGGAAGGAGTCCATAGTTGTTGTGTGTGTGGGGTCTGAACTGTACAGCCTCTTATAGAAACTCCCTGCATACCTGCAAATGTTTGGGGAGTCCTGGATCAGCCGCCCCTCCTCTGAGGGCAGGGAGTGGATCCTCCTCCTCTGACCGTTCCTCCTCTCCAGGCACAACAACAAGTGTGATGGAGCATCCATCATGGCCACGTCCTGGAACCTACTGCGTACCACAGCGGCCCTAGCGGACACGCCCAGTAGGTGGGCTAATGCAACCTTTTTAGTTTGGAGGATGTCAGTGTGTGCTGTGGCGTCTGCTAAACCCTGCAGCTCCACCACCTCTGTCTCCAGGTCCCTGATAGACCTGGCCAAGTCCCTGGAGACGTTGTGAGTGTCCTGTAGGGACACATTCTGGATCGTCCCACCACTGCTGCAAAGAATTAAAATCACACTGAGTTGATTTAAAATTCCTCCAGAAACTTTTAAAAGTTGAATGAAACGTACGATCTGTTAAAAGAGCTGTTGTTAAAATGTCAACAGACGCTGTTACATTAAATATGTTTAATAAAAACACTAGACTGAAGCAAAGAATGATCTGGAAAAACACCTGGAGCAATAAAACCACTGGCGTGCACAGATAGTGCTCGAGCAATTTCCCCTTGCCCTCAGTGTCAAGCAAGTGCCCTCCGCGTCCCAACTTTTTTTTTTAAACACACACATACGCACACACAGAGGCGCGCACATACACACACACACACGACCTGCAGCACCACACCATACTGCGCAGCCTCGACTTGCCCCGCCCCATGTCGTAACATGAACATCATGAGGAGAGGACACGATCGTAGTAGCAGCTGCAAAAACTGCGGTCAAGTGATCCGTCATTCGTTCATCCGCTGTTAAAACAGCAGCCAATCAAATGTCACCTGTGCGCATATTCCGTAAATTAACTTTTAAACCGGCGGTGTCGCCGGCGACATGAAATTACATGCGTAATTCAAATGACCACAGTTCTTCGACTATTTACGGTAGAGACATAATTCCCACAGATTGTTAAAGCCCATAAGATAAACTTTCCAGTGATATACCACACATTACGGTAGGCGCTGTGGGCGCTTCTGAGCTTCCGCGGGAAATACAAAAGAAAATCCAGGAAGTAGAGAAGAAAGAGGAGCTTTGTGGTCAGTCAAGCAGAAGTTGGAAGTTTGTAGTGGTGTTTTAGTGCTTGTATATAGTAAATAACATTTGTAAATAATAGTATTTTTGTTTCCAAAGGGTTTGGAGTGTTTTTGCGTCGTTTTTCACCGTCATTGTTGGTTAGTCAAGTTTTTGGTCATATAGCCACTCTATGATCTGTAACAAGTAAATAATGACAAATACTGAGGACATTTACACAGCTCCATGGTTCTATGTGGAAGAGGAGCACTCCTTAGACATGTGAGGAGTGTAGTAATGAATTTAACCTGCTGATGGAGGGGAACTGTTTTACACCATTTTACAGCACCGAAAAAACGCCTGGACATTTACACATATTTTAGGCTGTAAACCTATTTAATCAAACTAAATTTAAAACTATAAAACCTATCTAATCTAACTAAAGTTACAACTATAAAACCTATCTAATCTAACTAAAGTTAAAACTATAAAACCTATCTAATCTAACTAAATTTAAAACTATAAAACCTATCTAATCTAACTAAAGTTACAACTATAAAACCTATCTAATCTAACTAAAGTTAACACTATAAAACCTATTTAATCAAACTAAATTTAAAACTATAAAACCTATCTAATCTAACTAAAGTTACAACTATAAAACCTATCTAATCTAACTAAAGTTAAAACTATAAAACCTATCTAATCTAACTAAATTTAAAACTATAAAACCTATCTAATCTAACTAAAGTTACAACTATAAAACCTATCTAATCTAACTAAAGTTAAAACTATAAAACCTATCTAATCTAACTAAATTTAAAACTATAAAACCTATCTAATCTAACTAAAGTTACAACTATAAAACCTATCTAATCTAACTAAAGTTAACACTATAAAACCTATCTAATCTAACTAAAGTTAAAACTATAAAACCTATCTAATCTAACTAAAGTTACAACTATAAAATTTATCTAATCTAACTAAAGTTAACACTATAAAACCTATCTAATCTAACTAAAGTTACAACTATAAAACCTATCTAATCTAACTAAATACACCAGTGTGAGTTACACTGGAGCCAAGGAGGGTACCTGCCAACCCTTTGGTTAATGGACAACCTGCTCTACCATCAGTGCCATTGCTGCCCCTGCAGCCATGGTAACTAAAGGCTGTAGCTCATCAGACAGTAACCATGGTAACTAAAGGCTGTAGCTCATCAGACAGTAACCATGGTAACTAAGGGCTCTAGCTCATCAGACAGTAACCATGGTAACTAAAGGCTCTAGCTCCATCAGACAGTAACCATGGTAACTAAAGGCTCTAGCTCCATCAGACAGTAACCATGGTAACTAAAGGTGAAAGTGAAAGAAGGCTGTTCTACATGTTTGGTTAATGTGCCCTGACCTCTGACCCCTGACCCTTTGAATGAAAGATGTGGATCAAATAAAACTCCTAAATGTTTAACTGTGTCACTGGGTGTTCCACTTAAGTTGTCTACAGTAACTATCTGGTCAGTTAGGGAGTCTGTGGCATTTTTAGGACCAATTATAATGACTTCAGTTTTTTCAGGGTTCAATAAAAGATAATTGTCACTCATCCAAGTTTTTATGTCTTGGACACATGTACTTAGTTTATCTATTTGCCTGTGTAACACTTGTTTGTGTTTTGTTGAAAGTTAGTCATGAAGGCCGACACTCTTTGCACTGCAATATACTTTATTGTCTGCAAAACAGTGGAGAAGCACACATTGGTTGGTCATACGGCTCAGCAAGGTCTTAAACTCCGCCTACTGGCGGGTGTATTTGTAACCAAAGGAGAGCCGCACCGACCAATTGGTACTTCTGATAGTTTGCTGCATGCAACGGCAAATCCAATTGGCCATATGGTGTCAAGTGGAATTAACTCAGTTAAACCTGGTCTGATCAGGTTTAATCGATAAATATAGCTGTGTGTCATCTGCATAACAATGAAAATTAATGCCATGATTTCTAATGATGTTACCTAAAGGGAGCATATATAGTGTAAACAAAATAGGCCCAAGGACTGACCCTTGGGGAACACCATAACTAACTCTGGAGAACGGCCATGATTGTTGATTAACGTTAACAAATTGGTAGCGATTAGATAAATATGATTTAAAGCAGCAGAGGGCTGCTCCTCTAATACCTATATCACATTCTAATCTGTGCACTAAGATACTGTGGTCAATGGTGTCAAAGGCTGCACTAAGGTCTAATAACACCACGACCGATATTAATCCATCATCAGCGGATAATAATAAGTTATTTGTGACTTTGACTGATGCTGTTTCAGTCTGTGATGAGCAATAATGTATTATTTGTTTCCTTTGTGTTTCCTGCAGACCTGGTACTTCAACTTGGACCCATCCAGAGTCAGAACCACTGGTTACTGTGAGAAACAAACTGCTGTAATGTCTCTGACGCTGCCAGACAACGTTGCTAGTCTGCAGTTCATGTTCAGAAAGGTACAGAACATTTACAAACACACTAACCTTTGACCTTCTTTGTGGACATTTCAGCATTTAACAACCTTTACTTGATGACCTTTCGGTGACATTTAGCGTCTGTATATTACTGTAACATTTAAGATTTTCATGGACATAAAAAAATCTAAAATTAACTGAAAATACTGACATGAAAAGTATTTATGTTGCAACTCGATTTGAGTCGAAGCAAAGGAAAGTTTGTTTGTTTAGATTCTCCATTAGATACAGTAACTATTCTTCCCCATGTTACATTCTCAAACACAAGGTCAGTGTTCGTCCTAGTCAGACCAGGGTCAGTGTTAGTCCTAGTCAGACCATGGTCATTGTTAGTCCTAGTCAGACCAGGGTCAGTGTTAGTACTAGTCATACCAGGGTCAGTGTTAGTACTAGTCAGACCAGGGTCAGTGTTAGTACTAGTCAGACCAGGGTCAGTATTAGTACTAGTCAGACCAGGGTCAGTATTAGTCCTAGTCAGACCAGGGTCAGTGTTAGTTCTAGTCAGACCAGGGTCAGTGTTAGTACTAGTCAGACCAGGGTCAGTGTTAGTCCTAGTCAGACCAGGGTCAGTGTTAGTCCTAGTCAGGCCAGGGTCAGTGTTAGTACTAGTCAGACCAGGGTCAGTGTTAGTCCTAGTCAGACCAGGGTCAGTATTAGTCCTAGTCAGACCAGGGTCAGTATTAGTACTAGTCAGACCAGGGTCAGTGGTAGTCCTAGTCAGACCAGGGTCAGTGGTAGTACTAGTCAGACCAGGGTCAGTGTTAGTACTAGTCAGACCAGGGTCAGTGTTAGTCATAGTCAGACCAGGGTCAGTGTTAGTCCGAGTCAGACCAGTGAAACTAATATATGGATTAAATCTGTTAGTGTTTAATGACTGATCATTTACACTCTTTTAAAGTTTGATTTATCAGAATCAGAGTGTGTTTAGTTTCGTGTTCCAACTCAACAAGGTTTATAGTTACTGTTTATCTTCACTTATTGCTCCTTATAATCCAGTTCACCTTATAGTTTGGAAAATACAGTAAATAAATCATTAAAGTTAACATTGACAGTGATTGTTCATGGACACTCAGTACGTACTCCATCAGATGTAGGACACTATGTTTACAGATGATCATTTAGAATTACACTAAAAGGAAAGAGGGGTGTTGTCCTAGTGTTGGCCAAGTGTTGCCATAGTGTTGGCCTAGCGTAGTGTTGCCCTAGTGTTGGCCTAGTGTTGGCTCAGGGCTTGCCTTGTGTTGATTTAGTTTTGGCCAAGTGTTGGCCTTGTGTTGGCTTAGTGTTGGCCTAGTGTTGGTTTAGTTTTGGACTAGTGTTGGTCTTGTGTTCGCATAGTATTGGCTTAGTGTTGGCCTTGTGTTGGCCTCGTGTTGACCTTGTGTTGGCTTGGTGTTGGCCTCGTGTTGTGTTAGTTTTGGCCTAGTTTCTGGCTTAGTTTTGGCCTAGTGTTGGCTTAGTGTTGGCCTAATGTTGGCTTAGTGTTGGCCTAGTGTTGGTTTAGTTTTGGCCTAGTGTTGGCCTTGTCTTGGCTTAGTGTTTGCCTAGTGTTGGGTTAGTGTTGGCCTAACACACCTCTAATCGCAGAGGCTCTATGGAGCGTCACTAGACCTGTTGCGCTAGTTCACTAGGCTAATAATCTTGCACATTTACATATATGTATGTTCATTAACCCTTTGTTGGTCAGCTCAACCATTTGGTAGAGGTAACTTTGAACCCTGACATCTGATGTACCATCAAGGAAAAACTATAACACAACACCTCTGCTATGATCTTTTCTTTTGGTCACAAAATTTTAGGCAAGTTCTATTTTTTTCAGTTTAATAACTTTTACAGAGTCTATTTTACATAAATAATCCTCATCATCTTTCAGAAATACTTTGATATTCATGGAATATTTTTGGAAAACATGTTCAACCAAATGGTAGAGATGATAGGATAGGTTCATGAAATGCTAATGGTAATTGCTAATGCTAATCACTAATGATACAAACACATAGAGTTAATACATCTAATCTGAACCAAATTAGAAATTATGTTGATAATATTAGTGAATGGCTAAGGTTTGAGTTTTAATGCTTTAGTTAAATTTAGAGTCAGTTAAAAAATATTTGTTATGTTATAATAGTCCCTGTGAGGTGGAAAAAGCAAAACATATATGTATTTAGTGTGATTTTCGTAGTTTGACCAACAAGGGGTTAATGTGCAATGTCCTGAAAAATAAAGAATAAATAAATACAGAACTGAGACTGACTAAATGAGGGAAATTACCCTAACCCTCTTTAGAATAGAATAGAATAGAATAGAAGTCAGGTCAATGTGGTGCCCTAGGCGAACACTATGCCAACAATAGGTGAACACTAGACCAACACCCCTCTTTTCTTTTAGTGTAATGGTTAGACCCTGGTCTGACTAGGACTAACACTGACCCTGGTCTGACTTGGACTAACACTGAACCTGGTCTGACTATGACTAACACTGACCCTGATCTGACTAGGACTAACACTGACCCTGATCTGACTAGGACTAACACTGACCCTGGTCTGACTCGGACTAACACTGACCCTGGTCTGACTAGGACTAACACTGACCCTGGTCTGACTAGGACTAACACTGACCCTGGTCTGACTGGGATGATTTGTTGAAAAATAATGTGAGAGGAAGGAATGTGTTTTAGATGTAGTTTTTGTGTTTGTAGGAACAGAATGTTTTCTTCGTCACCAGGATCAGTGCTCATGTGTCTCCTCTGCCGGTCTGTCACAGATGTCCCAGTAAGACACACAACACACATAATAACAGGACAGTTGTATTTTCCACTGCACTGACATCATATCCAACCTGTCCAAATGTGTATGTGTGTCTCCATCCTAGATAAGACTTACTCTGGTTTGGTCGACCATGAAAAGTTGTTCACCACCATGGATGGGCGGAGCTTCAAGTGTAAATCTGAGAACCTGTTCCTGATGTCATCACAGTTCAACATCAAACTGTTCCCATTGCAGATCCAGGCCTTCACTGTCCCCAATGGACAGTATGGAAAAGGTTAACACTAACACTAACACTAACCCTCAACCTAACCCATTATTGGGGTGTCTCCACGTGTACTGGGTCCAAAGATGGTTCTGGTAGCACTAAATAAACTGTGGGAGTCACCTTTGTCTGCAAGAGCCTGAAATTGTACCGCCTTAGCAACCCACCACTGATCTTTAATGTGGCGAATATGCTTTTGGTCCTTGGCCCGAATTGTGTGATAGGCAGTACGTTTAGCTTCGTTCATTGGCTCATTTTGCCAGGGACAAAAGGCCTTCCTCTTCCAGTCAATAAGTTCTTCAATAGCGTGATCATTTTGATCAAACCAATCCTGATGTTTCCTAGTGCTATAGCCAATCGTAGATTCACTGCTTGAGAGAATGGCTACTTTAAGAGCCTTCCAGTAGTCCTCAATGTTATTCCCATGAACGGACGACAGAGACTGACGAAGAGCAAGCTGAAGGCCTTCAAGCAGCATTGGATTTTTCAGCCTCTCGGTGTCCAGTCTCTTTTTAAATTGTTTTGATACGTGCCGTTTCTTGCGGTGGAGTTGTAGAGCAAAGTTTGAGCATACAAGACGGTGGTCTGTCCAGCAGTCGTCTGCACTGGTGACTGATTTTGTGATTTGGACATCTGTCTGGTCACACCCTCGAACAATGACAAAGTCAATCAGATGCAAAGCTTTGATCTTGGATGTTGCCATGTGGTTTTAAATTTGTTCTTTTGGCGGAAGATGGTGTTCGTGATGACTAGTTGGTGTTCCGTGCATAACGTCAGTAGGAGAACTCCATTAGAGTTGCATTGGGCGGCTGTGGTTCAATTGGTAGAGTGGGTCGCCCAATGACTGAGAGGTTGGCGGTTCGCGTCCCGGCTCTGGCTGTCCACATGTCGAAGTGTCCTTGGGCAAGACACTGAACCCTGACTTAGGCCCCCAGTAGGACTTACCGTAGACCTTCGAAACCTACTGGTGTATGAGTGTGTGTGTGAATGGGTGAATGAGAGGCTAATGTAAAGTGCTTTGAGCATCATGAAGGTGGAAAAGCGCTATATAAATGCAGTCCATTTCCCAACCCCTTCTTTGCCAATAATCACCTTCCAGAGGACGTGAACTTTTCCAACCCTTGCGTTAAAATCACAGAGAATGATGATCTTGTTGTCTTTGTGGATGCTTGTTAGGAAGATGTGGATTGTGGAATAGAAGGCTTCCTTTGTTTCCTCTTCAGCGTCTAGAGTTGGAGCATATGCACAGATGATAGTAGCATATTGCCTCTTATCAAGAGAAAGACGCATTTTCATGATGCGTTCATTAACACCATGAGGGAGAGAGGTAACATACTTGATCAGTTCGCTTCTAATAACAAAACCAACACCATGTATTCGTGGCTGGCCCTCTGGTCTTCCTTGCCAGTAGAAGGTATATCCTCCTGCACACTCACTTAACTGTCCAGTCCCAGACCTCTGGGTTTCTTGAAGGGCAGCAATATCGATCTGAAAGCGTTTCAGTTCAAGGGATACCAAGGAGGTTTTTCTTTCAGGTCGGTCAGAATGTTGGGGGTTGTCCAGAAGCATACGTACATTCCAAGTTGTGAATTGTAATTTATGGGTATTTCAACCACTAAGATGGTGATCCTGCTGGATGCGGTTTTCCAGCCAGGAGTGGGTGGAACAGGCTATTTTTGGGACACCTTTGCTAGCCTCTCCCAATTATAGGGTGAGCAGAGTGGATCCTGAAAAGGGCTACTCAGTTTTAGAGAATGCTGCAGGGTCACTCTTCTGTTCCGATCCAAGAGTGAGACGACTGAATCGAAACTCCGCCGCCTAACGTGCCAGTTTGAGACTAGAGACTTCCAGATCACACTAATCCTGTCTCTGTCGCCTCTCACCGGTCGGACTAGTTTGCAAAGGATTCTTGATAGACGCCTTGTGCGTGAAATCTTTTAACGTGGGGGTACTGTTGCACAGCAGCAAACACACGATGCTTATGCAAGAAAGAGTTCGAAGTCCGATGGCAGGGAGATCTCAGACGATTGGGGAACTTATCTTTGCAGCACTACCACCAACATGGTGGGATTTTTAATCAGGGTTTTCTCCCCTGGATCTGCAGAGATCTGCTAAGAAACCAGGGGCAGCATGTGGAACCACTACGGATGGTCTTCAGCATGGGAGAGGCTAGGTGGATTGGCCACTTGCTGATGATGAATTGGCCATATTTTGTGCATCCCATACTGCTGGATATGGGAGGACCAAACTGGGGCGTCTAAGTAAGATTGGCCACCAGATAGGTACTACCCCCCAGGGATCCCTAACCGGGCTATTGAGCACAGTCTGCCCAGTTCCAGTAACCCTTGGCAGGAGCCCAGAAAAAAAAACAAAAACAAAAACCCGTGAGTGGTGATTCAATTCAATTCAATTTTATTTATAAAGCCCTAAATCACAACAAAGTCGTCTCAGAGGGCTTTACAAAAACACAATCAGCTACAGAAATACATGAAAAGTCCCAGGCATCCCCTGTCCTTAGACCCTCCTTCTCGGCAAGAAAAAACTTCAAAACCCAGTGGGAAAAAGAAGAAATCTTGAGGAGAATCACATTGAAGGACAGATCCACTCCCATGGACGGACAGGCTATAGATGAACATCCATTTATAAATGCAGGAAGGGGGGCTGGTCCAGACAGGCAGGGGCGGTGGTCCGGGGTCACAGGTCGGCACAGGCGAGATACTGCAGATCCTGTCGTCCATGGCTCCAGTGCAGACACTGTCAGGAGAGCCACCACTCCCCCCAGTGGGGGGAGGGGGGAAAGGGGACACCAGGTGACTAGTCATGAACAGACTTGGTATGAAAGATAGGTTGTAAAAATGACAGAAACAGGTGTGAGGTAGAGAAAGAGAAGAAAGAAGGAACTCAGTGTACTGTACTTCCCCCAGCATTCTAACTCCTAGGGCAGTCTAGACTGAACTGTGACTCATACATCACATAATTTTTAACTAACCTGACCATAGGCTTTCTCAAACAGGAATGTTTTAAGCCTAATTTTAAATGTAGAGACTGTGTCGGCGTCTTTAATATTAAAGGGAAGCTGATTCCATAAGACAGGGGCCTGATAACTAAAGGCTCTAGCTCCTACTGTACTTTTAGAAACCCTAGGAACTTTCAATAAACCTGCATTCTGAGAACGAAGGGTTCTATTGGGTTGGTACGGAACCAGATCATCTTTAAGATAAGAGGGGCCCATACCATTAATGGCTTTATATGTAAGGAGGAGGATTTTAAATTCAATTCTAGACTCAACTGGTAGCCAATGAAGGGTTTGGAGCACAGGGGTGATGTGTTCTCTTCTATTTGATCCTGTTAATAATCTTGCTGCTGCATTTTGAACCAGTTGCAAGCTTTTTAGGGAATATTTAGGACACGCTACAAGTAAGGAGTTACAATAATCTAATCTTGATGTAACAAATGCATGAATTAATTTTTCTGCAGTCGTTTTAGACAGAATATTCCTAATTTTGGCTATGTTGGCGGGTGAAAGAAGGCTGTTCTGCAAGTTTGGTTAATGTGCATTTTGAATGAAAGATCTGGATCAAATAAAACTCCTAAATTTTTAACTGTGGCACTGGGTGTTACACTTAAGCTGTCCAGAGTAACTATGTGGTCAGGTAGGGAGTCTCTCGCATTTTTAGGACCAATTATAACGACTTCAGTTGATGGCTAAGTAGTTACTCCACACTCTCCAAAACCGCAAAGTTCCCACAATGTGGCCCCATTACTGGATGCAGTTTAACGCCATGCCCAGGGCAGACCCCAACCCTAACATAACACTAAAACTAACACTACCACTAACACTGACACTAACATAAACATAAACACGAACACTAACACAAACACTAACACTCACCCTAACACTAACCTTGACAGTAACACTAACACTAAAATTAACACTAATCCTAACCGTAATACTAATACTAACACTACCCCTAACACTAAAACTAACACTAACACTAACACTGACACTAACACTAACACAAACACGAAAACGAAAACGAACACTAACACTACCTCTAACACAAACACGAAAACGAACCCTAACCCCAAACACTAACACTACCCTAACACTAACACTCACCCTAACACTAACACAAACACTAACACTGACACTACCCCTAACACTGACACAAACACTAACACAAACACGAACACTAACACTAACATGAGCACTAACACTAACAGTACGGCCATGGCTCAGTTGGTAGAGTGGGTCGTCCATTGACCGAAGGGTTGGCAGTTAAATTCCTGCTCTGTCCTAGTCAGTCTGTTGTGTCCTTGGGCAAGACACTTTACCCTCCTCACCTCCAGTGTCACTCACACTGGTGTATGAATGCATATGAATGTTTGGTGGTGGTCAGAGGGGGTGTAGGTGTTAAATGGCACCACACTTCTATCACTCTGCCCAAGGGCAACTGTGTTTACCACCACGAGAGGGAACATGTGAGAGTGAATGAATAATGGATAACACTAACACTTACCCTAACACTAACTGTAACTCTAACACTAACCCTAACACTAACTCTAACACAAACACTTACCCTAACATTAACACTTACCCTAACACTAACTGTAACTCTAACACTAACACTATAACACTAACCCTAACACTAACTCTAACACTTACTCTAACACTAACTCTAACACTAACACTTACCCTAACACTAACTGTAACTCTAACACTAACACTATAACACTAACCCTAAGTCTAACACTAACCCTACCACTAACTCTAACACTAACACTAACACTTACCCTAACACTAACTCTAACACTAACACTTACCCTAACACTAACCCTAACACTAACTCTAACACTAACACTTACCCTAACACTAACACGAACTCTAACACTAACACTTACCCTAACACTAACTGTAACTCTAACACTAACACTATAACCCTAACCCTAACTCTAACTCTAACACTAACACTTACCCTAACTCTAACACTAACACTAACACTAATCTAACATACAGTTGGGAAAAGGTGACTGAGGGCATACTGGAGTGCAAAAATTATCCACGTCCTTTAAATAGACTAATAATAACACTGGTCTACCGTCAGAAGCTTCTGGAATCAAACTAATGAAATGTCCCCACATGTTAGTGACAAAGAAAAAGAATCGTCTAAAATGATGGTTGGACCCAGTTTCCCAGATCAGTTTGGAGTCAACATATGAAATGGTTAAAATAAACAGTAGAATAGGTTTTAGTTCAAATGAATATTGGTGTCAGATCTACTGGATCTACTGGATCTACCAGATCTACCAGATGTAGATGTCTGCACATTATGATCCATTCACCTTACCAGAGTCAGTGTAAGTCATAGTCAGTTATGACTCATTTATATAAATATTTGTACTTTATACTCTTTACATTTATATGGCAGTTTTGAGATCTTGTGGCAGTTGACCGGACAGCAGAGAGTGGTTGACTATGGAGGTGATTAATGGGCTTATGGAGGAGATGTTGGATTTAATCAGGGGGGACGTAAAAGGATCCAGTTGACAGGTGGAGGGCCTCATCTTGTGGATGAGGGCCTCCACCTGCCCAGCTGTAGTGGGGGAGAAATTTGAAAAAAATTATATAAATATATGTACTTTACACTCTTTACATTCATATAAATATATGTACTTTATACTCTTTACATTTATATACAGTAAATATATGTACTCTATACTCTTTACATTTATATAAATATATGTACTTTATACTCTTTACATTTATATAAATATATGTACTTTATACTCTTTACATTTATATAAATATATGTACTTTATGCTCTTTACATTTATATAAATATATGTACTTTATACTCTTTACATTCATATAAATATATGTACTTTATACTCTTTACATTTCTATAAATATATGTACTTTATACTCTTTACATTTATATAAATATTTGTACTTTATACTCTTTACATTTCTATAAGTATATGTACTTTATACTCTTTACATTTCTATAAATATTTGTACTTTATACTCTTTACATTTCTATAAATATATGTACTTTATACTCTTTACATTTCTATAAATATATGTAGTTTATACTCTTTACATGTATATAAATATATGTACTTTACATATATTTATATACATGTAAAGAGTATACTTTATACTCTTTACATTTCTATAAATATATGTACTTTATACTCTTTACATATATATATATATATATATAAAAATTCCCAGTCACTAAACACTAACAGATTTAATCCATATATTAGTTTCACTGTAGTTTCAGTAGAACATCTGGTGTCCAACTGTAGGTCAGTGTTTTCAAACTTTTTGAGCCACAGCACATATTTGACGTTAGAAAAATCACAAGGCACATCAAACAAAAATGTCACAAAAAGTATATTTATGGTGCAGTAGTTAACAGGGTGGTGCAGTAGTTAACAGGGTGATGCAGTAGTTAACAGGGTGGTGCAGAAGTTAACAGGGTGGTGCAGTAGTTAACAGGGTGGTGCAGTAGTTAACAGGGTGGTGCGGTGGTTAACAGGGTGGTGCAGAATGTAACAGGGTGGTGCAGTAGTTAACAGGGTGGTGCGGTAGTTAACAGGGTGGTGCGGTAGTTAACAGGGTGGTGCGGTGGTTAACAGGGTGGTGCAGTAGTTAACAGGGTGGTGCGGTGGTTAACAGGGTGGTGCAGTGGTTAACAGGGTGGTGCAGAATTTAACAGGGTGGTGCAGTAGTTAACAGGGTGGTGCGGTAGTTAACAGGGTGGTGCGGTGGTTAACAGGGTGGTGCAGTAGTTAACAGGGTGGTGCGGTGGTTAACAGGGTGGTGCAGTGGTTAACAGGGTGGTGCAGAATTTAACAGGGTGGTGCAGTAGTTAACAGGGTGGTGCGGTAGTTAACAGGGTGGTGCGGTAGTTAACAGGGTGGTGCGGTGGTTAACAGGGTGGTGCAGTAGTTAACAGGGTGGTGCAGTAGTTAACAGGGTGGTGCAGTAGATAACAGTGTGGTGCAGCAGTTAACAGGGTGGTGCAGTAGTTAACACTGGTGCCTCACAGACAGAAGGTTGTTGGTTCTATTCCCACACCAGACCTTTCTGTGTGGAGTTTACATGTTTTCTACGTGTCTGCGTGGGTTTTCTCCAGGTACTCTGGCTCCTCCCACCATCCAAACACATGCACTGATAGGTTAACTGGTTAACTGGTTATTCTAAATCACCCATAGGTGTGAATGTGACAGTGATTGTTTGTCTATATATGTTCAGTCCTCAGATGAACTGCAGACTCATACAAGGTGACCTCTGCCCCACCTTCACCCACTGTAGCATGTTTAGTCCCACAGTGACCCCTGTGACCCTAGTGAGGATAAACCGGGTTCAGACGTCGAGACAAGATAATGTATGATACTCTGTACTTGGTCAGTGTGAAACAGGGGCGACTCTAGCATGTAACCTTTAGGGGGGCTCAGCCCCCAGTGCTGACAGTGGCACCTGTCGTAAGAGTTGAATCCATTTCTAAACTTTTTTTCTTTTAATTGACCAATAAACTATCATCTACCATCCACAAGCACTGAAATAAAGACTTACAAACTTACCAGTTCCATGTCAATGTATAAACTTATTGGATGAAAACAAATGTTCTGGTTCTGGAATATTCTGGTGAAGTGTGGTGGTGATAAGGTGGTAAGAAAAACAAATCCCCATAGACCACTAGGCTGTTTGTCGTTAGCTGCTACTGTGTTAGGTCACTGCAGGTCAACTCCTGGTCTACTCACACACAAAGGTACTCAAATGTAATAATTCCTCTAAAGCAGGCAGGGGTAAATTTAACATTTAATTTCCTCACTATTTAATAATAACAGGTGTCTGGATAAAATTCATACAAGAAAAATGTACAGATGAATAGTATACTGTTCAAATATAAATAAACATCCATACTAACTCTTAAAGGTCTTTAATTTGGTCTAATTGTGATTCAAACTAGCCAGACATTATGAAGACCAGGTCTTAGCCCAGAGGGGGGTCTGGGGGGCCTCCCCCAGAGAAAAACAGATTTATTAAATGTAATGTTCTGTATTTTAGTGCATGTTAAGGTGACCTGTTTGACAAATGCTAACCTCATGACATAGATATAGAACACTATACAGTATATCAGTATGTTAGCATGTTAGCATGTTAAGGTGACCTGTTTGACAAATGCTAACCTCATGACATAGATATAGAACACTATACAGTATATCAGTATGTTAGCATGTTAGCATGTTAGCATGTTAAGGTGACCTGTTTGACAAATCCTAACCTCATGACATAGAACACTATACAGTATATCAGTATGTTAGCATGTTAAGGTGACCTGTTTGACAAATCCTAACCTCATGACATAGAACACTATACAGTATATCAGTATGTTAGCATGTTAGCATGTTAAGGTGACCTGTTTGACAAATGCTAACCTCATGACATAGATATAGAACACTATACAGTATATCAGTATGTTAGCATGTTAGCATGTTAAGGTGACCTGTTTGACAAATGCTAACCTCATGACATAGATATAGAACACTATACAGTATATCAGTATGTTAGCATGTTAGCATGTTAAGGTGACCTGTTTGACAAATGCTAATGTCATGACATAGATATAGAACACTATACAGTATATCAGTATGTTAGCATGTTAGCATGTTAAGGTGACCTGTTTGACAAATGCTAACCTCATGACATAGATATAGAATACTATACAGTATATCAGTATGTTAGCATGTTAGCATGTTAAGGTGACCTGTTTGACAAATGCTAATGTCATGACACAGATATAGAACACTATACAGTATATCAGTATGTTAGCATGTTAGCATGTTAAGGTGACCTGTTTGACAAATGCTAATGTCATGACAGATATAGAACACTATACAGTATATCAGTATGTTAGCATGTTAGCATGTCCAGCCTCAGGTGCCACAGCCGCCATCTTGGTACAAGGTCCCTATGTTTGTCACACTATCAGGGAAGATATTGTAAAGTGATGATCAGGTAAGAAGTGTTACCCCCATATAAAGATGGCACTGATTAAACTGAAACATTCATTCTAATTGACAGAGATAGCTTCTGTCCCCTTTCCCTGCCTGTTGCCAGTTTATGGCTGCCTGTTACCTGTCTCTTCCCATCTCTGCCTGTTGTTTTTCTCCCCCTCGGATTTCCCCTCTCTTCCTTACCTGTTTGTCGTGTCTGGCCGGGTTTCGCCCCGGACCTTTTTTGCCGTGTCTGGCCGGGTTTCGCCCCGGACCTTTTTGCCGTGTCTGGCCAGGTTTCGCCCCAGACCTTTTTGCCGTGTCTGGCCGGGTTTCGCCCCGGACCTTTTTGCCGTGTCTGGCTGGGTTTCGGCCCGGACCTTTTTGCCGTGTCTGGCCGGGTTTCGCCCCGGACCTTTTCCCTGTGTTCGACCCGGTATCGCCCCTAACCTGCTTGCGGTGTTCGGGTCGGTATCGCTCCGGACCTGTTCCCTTGTTGCCCCCGTGTCGGCCCGGTCCTTTTGTTTCCTTGTTTGTCCTGTCTTTGTTTAGTGCCTTGTCTCTGTTCCTTTTTGTTGTTCCCTGCCAGAGTCCATGGTGACCCCACCCAATCAGTCTTTCAGTCTCCTTGGTCCTCAGTCAGACCTGGTCCGTTGCTTCTGCTACCAACCCAGACCACTCCACACCGCTCTGCCCAGAGGGCACTCCGCCCAGGGGGTTTCCACGGCGCCCTGCCCAGAGGGACTCCACACCGCTCTGCCCAGGGGGTTTCCACGGTGCCCTGCCCAGAGGGACTCCACACCGCTCTGCCCAGAGGGCACTCCGCCCAGGGGGTTTCCACGCCGCCCTGCCCAGAGGGATTCCACGCCGCTCTGCCCAGAGGGTACTCCGCCCAGGGGGTTTCCGCGCCACCCGGCCCAGAGGGAGTCCACGCCGCTCTGCCCAGAGGGTACTCCGCCCAGGGGGTTTCCGCACCGCCCTGCCCAGAGGGATTCCATGCCGCTCTGCCCAGAGGGTACTCCGCCCTGGGGGTTTCCGCACCGCCCTGCCCAGAGGGATTCCACACAGCTCTGCCCAGAGGGTACTCCAACCAGGGGGTTTCCATGCCGCCCTGCCAGGAGAAATACTACTTAGAAATATATATATATATATATATATATATATATATATATATATATATATATATATATATCTTTTTTTTTAGCTCTGAACAATGGGGGGGTCTTTGTTTTTTGTTTTTTAGGGGCGTAAGGAGCCCCCCCTTAGAGGGGGGGTACTGTCATGACCTCTGCTCCAGTGACCTTTTCCCCAGTGTTCTCCACACTCACCTGGTCCCGCACTGTGCAGCTGCAAGCCGTTCCTCATCTGTGGCTATAAAAGCAGTAAGGCTTGCAGTTGCCAGTGCGGGACCATTCAGTAATGTCACCTCCATAACCCGGACAGCGTCTCCATCTCCTCAGTCACCATAACCCGGACATTCATCATCACCATGGACTCTGGCTGTTTGTTCCCAGGTTTTGGTTTGGTTTTGTCTCTGTCTTGTCTTTATGTTTCTTAGTTTTGTTATTAAATTATTTTTCCCTTCAGTACTGTGCAATGGAGTCCTCCTTTCACCTCACCCTGATCCTGACACATATTTAATGAACATATTTAACACTGAGTAAATATTAACACTATATTATAAATAAAATAAGAGAATGTAGAAATGTAAACTAAGGATCAGGGTTAGAATAGTTTGGATTTTTCATTATAGTTTTGTTTTAGTTAGTTTGGACTTTTTTCCTCTAATTCACTTAGTTTTAATGTTTGTTTTGAGCAGGTTTGATAGTTTTTTTGTATGAATGTTTGGTTTTAGTTTTTTCACATATTTTATTTTCCTCACCATCCTATTCAAAGAAAAGTGAGGTGTGGGTTATTGACTGAGCAGAGACATAAACATATAGACCAGGGGTTCTCAAACTTTTTTGGCCCAGGTCCCCCTTGGAGGGGTGAAATTTTTCCATGTCCCCCCTCATCCTCACGATACTGAAAATGATAAAAAACCACTTCAACAATGATTATTATGAAACAATGATAACCTTTTTTAATCGTGCTTTTGTGCAAACCAGCGAAATTTTCAGGTATTATAATATAAATGAGCACTTCAGAAACAACAATTTTAAATAATTTTAAAATAATAAACGGAACAAAAGACACACAAAACCGTGTGTGTGTGTGTGTGTGTGTTTGTGTTTGTGACAGACAGACAGACAGACAGACTTTTAGTGGAATTTTGGTCTCCCATCATTGTTCTCAATGAAGCCAAACTCAATATAACTATCAATGTACTTTGTCTTTTTAGGTTTAGGACATTTGTTTTTGTCATTTTCATTGTCATTTCTTTTACCACTTCTTGAGGAACTTGGCGGACTGAAAAAGCTGTTCGCTGCAGGGTGGCTAAAAATAGCCTGTGACTTGCTCCGTCTTAATTTAGTCAAGCTAGCGTCAAACAGCACTGTTACTTCCGCCCGCTCGCTACAAAATAAAACTTCCGCATTTCAAAATAAAACAGCAAAAAAAAAACAAACAAAACAAAAACAAAAAAACAAAACCGTGAATAATTTCGCGTACCCCCTGGACATGCGCCACGTTCCCCTCGGGGTCCGCGGACCCCAGTTTGAGAACCGTGGAAAAACACAGTATGATGGAGAAACTCCCTATAGCAGGTTGGGGGGGGGGGGGGGGGTGGAGTCAATCTGGGTTTTGATGTAGGATTGATGCCCAAATATCAGTTGTAATATGTGTTGTTTGGAGTGAAGTACACAGGCGACTTTTTTTAACACAAAATAAAAAAACAAAAAGATCCGGGGCATAAATCCCCAAAGCCACGCCCCCTCTCCACAGATGATTCAAACCCTGTTGTCATAAATGGACAAGAGGGTTTAACATGTAAAGCTACAGAGTTCTAATCTAATTGATCATGTGTTAGCGTTAGGCTATGCTAACCAACAGTCAGGGTAACAGAGTTAAACATCTAGTAAATGTGTGTGAACTGTCCCCATGAGCACCTGCACACTACACACTATTATGACAATGCACTTATGCACAACAATACATCTATTTTTAACACTAATCAACCTTTACAAACATGGAACTTTCATGTATTAGTAATAAAGGGGTAGGAACATATTCATTGTAGACGGGAATGGTAAATGGTAAATGGACTGCACTTATATAGTTCTTTTCCACCTTCATGGTGCTCAAAGCACTTTACATTAGCCTCTCATTCACCCATTCACACACACACTCATACACCAGTAGGTTTCTAAGGTCTATGGTAAGTCCTACTGGGGGCCTAAGCCAGGGTTCAGTGTCTTGTCGGGACATGACAAAGTTAAAATCCTAGCAAAAACAACTTTTCTAACCCATAACTTCACACACAGGTCACATTTCCTACCATGAAAGAGGACGTAAATATACATAACACAGTTGTTCAGTGCAGAAATCAGCACAGATACAACTATACTAGTACTGTACTCATTCTTACCTGAATGATTATCCAATCAAACAGATAATTTTAGATCAATAATGACCAAGCCTACATGGTGGTTGTTCACAATGTCCAGTTGTGACAAAATTAGATCAATGATGGTGAAGGTGGTTTTTATAGTTGTCCACAGACCAGGGAACACTACTATTGACTTGAATTGTTCACTAATTGTAATGGCACAGGCTTACCTTCACATCCTACTGTCACTCATCTGCAGTGGAACCATCATCAAATGTCCATTTGTCAAAACAATCAGAAAAGGCTGGAAGTAGAAGGGTTTGATTGGTTTAGACAAATCACATGATGACATGACAGTTCTCCACTAGGCTAGGAGAACTCTGAGGCTGCACACATTTGGTCTTTTTTTGAAGGAAGCAACCAGGGGGTGCTGAGCACATTTTTAGGGGGGGCTGAAGCACCCCTAAAATTAGCCTAAAGTCGCCCCTGGTGTGAAACTTGGGCCAGTTTAGTTCAAAGCTGATACTGTTGCAGGAATTGAATAAAGACTCAGACAAATGTGGGTCAACAGTGGGTCAGTGGACCCATCATTATACTACAGCTGATGGTTTGTCACACAGTCTGACTATGACTAACACTGACCCTGAGTATGAGTGAATATAGAAGAGGAAGAAGAACAAACGTGTTTAAAGTCCTGGAACACATGAATAGAGCTGAGGTCAAAGGTGAAGATGTAGAGTAAACAACAGTAAACATGTAGGTGCAGACAGGTACTGTGTTTTAGCTTCCTAATGAGTCAGTGACAGAACATGTTCATATGTATTTGTCAGAGGTGGAGTGCTGGGCTGACTATAACAAGCGGATCATTCCCATCATCATCGGGGCCACGGTGGTCGGACTCTTCCTGACGGTCGTGTTAACCTTCCTGTTCATCAGAGACCGACGCAGACAAGGATATGAACGTCTGTCAGACAACTGATACCCAACCACACAACTTTATTACACTTATCCTGGATTTATTTAGGACAGAATATGATTATGTTGTTCTTTTCTACCTTCTTTGTTACCATTATACTTTACAGGTTCTGTGTGTCCTGCTGCTTTCAACAGCCTGATGTGTTTTTGCTTATTGGATGAAGTCATGGTTTGGTCAATTAAATAATATACAGAACTGTATGCAAGGTTTTTGTTTTCTATTTGATGTATTTATACTTGGAAAAAACAATTGCAACATAATAATAATAATAATAATAATAATAATAATAATAATAATAATAATACACACAGGAAAATACAAGTCTGATAAAAAAAATAATTAAGCAATAGAAAGCAAGTTATTTTATGATCTTCTATCAGGAACTGCTGTATATAAGTATACGACATAGGCAGTAGAACATACTATAAAGAACTACATGAATGAGTGGTCTAGGAACAATATAGACTACCTGGACAATAAAGGTTTTTGTATTAAAAACATACCTTTTTTTAATAAATAAATGTCATCTGACTTGTCACTGGGGGCCTAATCCAGCTACAGTGGGTGAAGGTGGGGTCAGAGGTCACCCTGTATGAGTCTCCAGTTCATCTGAGGACTGAACATATAGGGAGCCTAAGTGACGCAATTCTATTTCCGGTCGATTTCCGGGCAATGGGACCACAGTGCCATAAAAAAATTAACGTGAGTCAATGGAGGGATTAAAGTAATTTTCTGGTCCCGTTTGAAATGTGCTACGGTTTTCACATATGATGTGTGTGAATTTTAAAGATCCATTTTCACATTGAGAAAGCACTGACTTTGGACAGGCATCCAAAGTTATGTTAGGTTTTATGTCAGAGTAAGTAATGGACTACAACGTTCGTCTCACAAATATGACGTCACCACCAAGCATCACCATCAAACTCTTTGAAAATGGCTGTGACTTTGGCGAGCTTCACCTCCTTCTTTCAGGACGAAGGCAAGAGCATCAAACGTGGAGAAACCCACTTTAAATCGGGGCATGTGGGAAGTGGCAGCTACTCCGGGGGAGAGATAGTTGGTCGAGTGAGAGCCAGCATGCGGGACAAGCTCTCGTCAGCCGGGAAGCGGTGGAGGGAACATGTGGAAATGGTGTTGTGATTACACCGGGGCACAAAGCACACAGGCATTTTCAAATGAAAAATAGAAAAGGTGGTATACGGTTTAGAAAAGTTTGAAGGGAAAGATTCTGCTGTGACGTCAGCTATGCGACGTCTGATATGTAGTCCAAACAGAGTCCAAATAATGACATATTTTTACATGCTAATAAATCACAAAACACGTATCAAAGAAACTCCAAACGCACATCATTGGTTATGATTTTAATTGAAGTACAGCAAATGTGTGATTCAGGACATAAAGTAAAGTGGAGCAGAAAATAATTATTTTATCCTCATCCACTCTCATGTTACATTTTTACAAACTTAGGCCCAGTGGGCCGACGGGAAGGGGCGGAGACTTAGGCTCCCTATATAGATAAACAATCATTGTCACATTCACACCTATGGGTGATTTAGATTAACCAGTTAACCAGTTAACCTATCAGTGCATGTGTTTGGATGGTGGGAGGAAACTGGAGAACCCGGCGAAAACCCACACGGACACAAGGGAGAACATGCAAAGTCCACACAGAAAGGTCTGCTGTGGGATTTAAACCAGGGTTATCTGTCTGTGAGGCACGACTGCTAACCACTGTGCCACCATATATATATATATATATATATATATATATATATATATATATATATATATATATATATATATATATATATATATATGTGTGTGTGTGTGTGTGTGTGTGTGTGTGTGTGTGCGCGCGCATTTTATTTATTTATTTTAATACTTGGTTGACTGTGAAACACCGCCATCTTGTGGTCACACGGTATCACTGCAGCTTCCTCTCCACCTCCATATTCACCTTTTTCATTGGTTGTCGACATTACGGGTCCTCAGAAAGGTCAAAATACATAACATACATACTTTAATTACTACATTGTTTTAACGTATATTACTGCAACAAATTAATAGTTGCAACACGCCTATCGTTTGATGAACTCGAGTAATTGTTTATTATCACACGGACTCCCCTGTTTATTAGTAACATTAAGTTACGACTTCGTGTGTTTCCTCCTCAGGTTGTCAGTCCTGTTGCTAGCTGCTAGGTTAGCTTTAGCTAGCTGCTAGGTTAGTTTTAGCTAGCTGCTAGGTTAGCTTTAGCTAGCTGCTAGTTTAGCTTTAGCTAGCTACAGCAGCTGGTCGCTATGGCTGCAGTTATCCTGAGTTTCCCTAGTGTCCAGGCTCTGAGGATATTTACACAGTGAGTACACTACAACTGTTCTGTCTTCAAACTCTCCTCACATCACCTTATCAACCAGACTTTATAACCTTGTTCACGTTGGTTTACAGTAATCACGTTTAGCGACCATTGAATGATACGACTTTTCTAATAAAACACAAGTAAAGACTGGACTCGTAATGATCTGCATGTGCACATAGTTAGCGAACCTGACGAATGGAAGTATTTGTTTTTCTCTTAATGTCTAAATGTTTCCCATCCTGCAACTGTGTGGACCAGATAACATCTGTGCAAGGTTAAATAGCCACACAGCTAGCTGGGTTAGTGTTAGCCTTCTGTGAATAGCATTGTGGTAGATCAGGTCTGTGAATATATGAAGTGAAATGAATCCTCTTGTGTGTAAGACTGTGTGAATCCAAGGTTGACCCTGCTCTTCACAACCACAGAAACATGTTTGAAATAAAGCGTGTTTATTCTCCTCTTCAGAAAACTGTCATGGACCAAAAGAGGGGTGAGGCTTGTTTCAGGAGGTGAGTTTTAGAATGTTACCATCTTTGTAATATATTTAGGGCTTTTCATCTCAACTCACTTAGGGTCTCCCAGTTTATGTTTGACTTTTTAAAAAATGAAAAATAAGGTTAACTTTATGGAACTTTTCAGAATCTTTAAGCTCTACTTTAAATACAGTTTGAGTTCTGATCATATTCTTTCTCTCTTGAGCTGTATTTAATCAGTTTGTGTTCACTAACCCTAAACAAATGCTTAGTTTTCTGCAGCACCCAGTTGAAATTTAGAATAGACTTTATTGTCATTGGCAGCATGAACTTTGTCTTTGGTCTCAATTCAATTCAATGTATTTTGTCATTATACATAGTACAATGAAATGTGTCCTCTGCATTCAACTCATGCTTCATGCCGTTGGGGCACCTGTAAGGAGCAGTAGGCACCCATGGGTGGCGCCTGGGGACCCATCTCCTGCTGTACAGCCAGGCTAATGGTCAGAATCACCTGCTGACCCTAACAAACACATTTTTGGGTGATGGGGGAAACCAGAGCACCTGGAGGAAACCCATCCACACATGAAGAGAGAAACATGTAAACTCCACACAGAAAGGCCTGCATGGTCCAGGAACAGAACCTGGGCCTTCTGCTGTGGCCGCTCAGCCACTGTGCCGCTCTACAACCACATAAAAAGCATAAATGAACATTCATTCCATTACTTAAAACTCATAAACATAAATAGAAATACATACATGTACACAGATCATTAAATCTCTCCCCTTCCCAGCAGACACGTCACACACCAGTCAGGTACCAGTTCCAGACCCTGTTTTGCTAAACCAGTCTAACATTTCCGTTGCTTGTTGATCATGGAAACTGCATTAGGTATAAATTAATGTTTGTAGATGTTTTTTCTCGCTATGGGTGCTCTATAGCGCTTCCCTGAAGGGTTAGGGTGCTCTATAGCACCTCCCTAAAGGGAGCCATTTAAATTCACGTTTCAGAGGTTGGGTGTCCTCATCTAAAATATTCCTAGTTTGGAACATCCTATGAGTTTTCCTTCTGTTTTTAATCATTGTGGACAGCCTGTTGTTGTTGGACAGGGTGAGGTGGACATACCAAACACAAATGTTCTCACTAAGGACATGTATGTCCTGTCCAGAATGTTCCAACTTACTCTAAAACCTTTCAACTTCCTGATTAAAACCAACCTTTGATTTGCCTGTTTGCATATGACATCAACATTTTCACTAAAGTGTAGCGTAGAGTCAGTGAATGGACCTAAAGACTTAAAACAGTTTGGACAAAAAGAGTGGTGATGGAGCACCAGTATAATTAAGGATTAGCTCCTCAGCTAGTGTCACAGCACTGCTCTAACTTAAAAACATGATCCACATTTATACACTCAAGACTAAGAAGCTCGAAGGATGTTTTTCAATATGTTAAATAATGTCGAATATTTCCTGTTTTTCTGGATTTGTCCAGTCTGTTATAAGTATAAGGAATGATAAGAATCTTTATTTATATATTTTTTTACTAATGGAAATGTAAAACACACTGAAATTTGAACACATGAATGTGTGAGCATGCAGGAGCAGTGGGCTCAGATGACACACACACGCAACAAATAGGGTGATTAAGTGTCTTGCTTAAGGGCACATCAGAAACCCTTCAACCATGAACTGCTTCTCCAACCCTCTAAGCCAGTGGTTCTCAAATGGGGGTACGTGAAACTTTTCCAAATTCTTTTCCAGAATAAGGGATGTATTTTCTACACTAAGGTGCATTAATTAAAGTCAAAATGATGATAATTTTGACTTTAATTAATGTTCTTTGTAGTGTACAAAATATGGTACTTATTCTTTAAAATAATTTTGTAAAGCTTCACGTACCGCCTGCAGTACCTCCACGTACCCCCAGGGGGACGCGTACCCCCATTTGAAAACCACTGGCCTCAATAATACTGATAGATTCCAGCCAAAGGTAGAGTTAAGTATTATAGGTTTGAACATCTGTGATGATGGTGTGACTGACACACTGGTGACTTATTAACAATAAACTCAAATAGGATAATAAAGTTGAATTATCATTTGATTTAATGAATAAATTATGATACGGCGTCTTATCAATGTTCATGACTATTGTTGGTGTGGTGTCCAGGGGTGGCGAGGATAGAAAAGGTTCTGATCGCCAATCGAGGAGAGATTGCGTGTCGTGTGATGAGAACAGCCAAGAAGATGGGAGTTCGATCTGTGGCTGTGTACAGTGAAGCAGACACACACTCCATGCATGTGGCAATGGTGAGCTGATAATGTGTGTGTGTCTGTGTGTGTGTGTACAGTGAAGCAGACACACACTCCATGCATGTGGCAATGGTGAGCTGATAATGTGTGTGTGTGTCTGTGTGTGTGTGTACAGTGAAGCAGACACACACTCCATGCATGTGGCAATGGTGAGCTGATAATGTGTGTGTGTGTGTGTGTGTACAGTGAAGCAGACACACACTCCATGCATGTGGCAATGGTGAGCTGATAATGTGTGTGTGTGTGTGTACAGTGAAGCAGACACACACTCCATGCATGTGGCAATGGTGAGCTGATAATGTGTGTGTGTGTGTGTACAGTGAAGCAGACACACACTCCATGCATGTGGCAATGGTGAGCTGATAATGTGTGTGTGTGTGTGTGTGTGTGTACAGTGAAGCAGACACACACTCCATGCATGTGGCAATGGTGAGCTGATAATGTGTGTGTGTGTGTCTGTCTGTGTGTGTGTGTGTGCGTCTGTCTGTGTGCGTGTGTGTGTGTGTGTGCATGTGTGTGTGTGTCTGTGTGTGTGTGTGTCTGTGTGTGTGTCTGTCTGTCTGTGTGTGTGTGTGTATGTGCGACTCAATGAATACTGTAGATATCACCATTAAATTACATTGACATATACAAATAGTTAATGCACATCAGAAGCAATGATCCATTTGAGTAAAGGTCAAAGGTCACAATTAACTAAAAGGTCAAAATCACATTATGGTTCTAACTCCAGAACAGAGGGTCACAGAACTTTCAGATTGGTACCAAACGATGCAGAATGATGATTTATACAATTCTAATATTTAGTGTTATCACCTACGACCAATAGTTTTTCAGATCTCTGGACGTCAAAGGTGACATGTGTCCAAATTAACTAGTGTAACACTGTTTGTGTCAAACATAGACATATCACACTATAACTTAATCAATATTGGATATATTATCATAATATTACACACACTGACATATATATACATATAACCAAATTATCCATGTTGTAAAATGGTCAAAGGTTACATTTAACAGAAAGGTCAAAATCACATTATTGGCTGTAATTCAAGAACAGGTTGTCATAGAAACTGGAGATCAGGACAAAATAGGGTCAGGGTTAAACATTCTGTGAATACTATTAAATTTTTTTGTCAGTATTTTCTTTGTTCACTACCTTCCTGTTATTTGCAGTTGTCAGTTAGTATCATCACTTTTGACTTTGTTGTATTTGCAGGCAGATGAAGCCTATCATATCGGCCCAGCAGCATCTCAGCAGAGTTACCTTTCAATGGACAAAGTTCTGGAAGTGGCAAAAAAGTCTGGGTCACATGTGAGTAATTATCCCAGTGTTAGAATAGTGCTAAATATTTAAAGTTATGTGTACACGATGATTTAAAATGTCTTTACATTTTTTATTTATAATTAGTTGTGTCTATGGTTCCCCCATCATTGTTTTTATTTAAAAAAAAAGTCTTATGTTTGTGCAACTTTGTGTGACTTGACTTTTTAGTGAATCCTTCCATCCTTGTTATCGAACTGTGTGTGTGTGCGTGTGTGTGTGTGTGTCTGTGTGAGTGTGTGTGTGTGTGTGTCTGTCTGTCTGTGTCTGTGTGTGTGTGTGTGTGTCTGATTGTGTGTGTGTGTCTCTGTCTGTGTGTCTGATTGTGTGTGTGTGTCTCTGTGTGTGTGTGTGTGTCTGTCTGTGTCTGTGTGTGTGTCTGATTGTGTGTGTGTGTGTGTGTCTGATTGTGTGTGTGTGTGTGTGTGTGTGTGTGTCTCTGTGTGTGTGTGTGTGTGTGTGCGCGCGTGTGTGTGTGTGTGTGTGTGTCTCTGTTTGTGTGTGTGTGTGTGTGTGTGTGTGTGTGTGTGTGTAGGCAGTCCACCCAGGTTATGGGTTTCTTTCAGAGAACACAGAGTTTGCAGAGGCTTGTAAACAGGAAGGCATTATCTTCATTGGTCCACCTTCATCTGCCATCAGAGACATGGGCATTAAGAGGTAAATACTGAAACTGTTCACCTCTAATGTTAACCTCATTCACCTCATCTGGCTACGGTTCACAACGCTCACGCAACCATTGCATTATTTTGACGTTTTAATCACATTATATTGACTTAAGCAACGTGGCCAAATGAACTGAGCTCATACAACCATCCCAGAACCCAGTTCAGCTTTACTTCCAAATGAAGGAGCCAATCAGTGTGGGTGGGCGGGGCTACCCTTCGGTGTTGTGGGTGGGCGGGGCTAACCCTTCGGTGTTGTGTCTGGTGTGACGTCAGTGTAGTCTTTACACAAACACAACAATGACAGTGTGTGTTAACTATGGACTGGACTATTTAGGGTTTTTTTCTACCACATGTTTATTTATTAACAGATGAACAGACGACTGTGGAAAAGTTGAATAAATGATGTTTTTATTTATTAACAGACGACTGTGGAAAAGTTGAATAAATGATGTTTTTATTTATTAACAGACGACTGTGGAAAAGTTGAATAAATTATGTTTTTATTTATTAACAGACGACTGTGGAAAAGTTGAATAAATGATGTTTTCACTGTGACTGGGTTTGACAACAGTTTGATCTATTAGATGGTTTGACTGATGGATGAAGAAATAAGACAAATGAACAAGATCATGGCTATTGTGGTATCCCCCCACCCCAGGTTGTTTTTTGTGGAATACCCCCCCCCCCTTAGATAAGCCCCCTCCCTTGAAAACAGATGTGTTGTAGAAGGTTCCAGATGCTGGTGTCATACAGTCAGGTTACTCTCATATTGGACTGAAACTATATATTAGTGATTTCACTGTATGTAAAATGACCTCCAATATTTAGATAAAAATAAAATACCTACAATTATCGGTAAAGTATTGAACGTAGATGATACACCTCATTCTTAGGGCAAGATGCTGATTTGAATTGGAACCCAACAAAAAATGATCCTATTTTAATTTCTTTTAGTGAGAACACCTGCACACCTAACGAGACTGACTGCACATGT